>VDFB02068205.1:0-95449 GCA_007258455.2 Sequoia sempervirens | reverse complement strand
TGGTAACCGCACTACTGCACCTCAGTGTAAAGACACCCACAGTATGGCGGTATCCACCGCACTACCACTCGACCGCTAAGAGGATCCCATGGTATGGCGGTAACCACACTACTGCTCCTCTCTCTCAATCACCTGGCGATATAGAGGTACAAGCATGAACTTAATACTTAAGAATTCTTTGTTGCTCAGTGATAGAATTGGGGTTATACCAGTGAATTTGAGACATATTCTCAACAATCTCCCACTTGACGAAGAACTCGCTGAACCCTTATCAATACCTAAAGTCATTGAATATTCTGGACCCCAAGGCCCATTGAATTTTTGCACCATCTAATTTTATCCATGCTCATTGGCTTTGTCAATGCATCAACAACATTCTTTAGAGTATCCACCTTTTCTAAACAAACCTTTCCATCCTCCACCATATCTTGTACAAAATGGTACTACACATCAATATGTTTTGTCCTGACATGGAAAGTAGGATTTTTCACTAGACAAATGGCACTCTGACTATCACAAAAAGAAAAATTTGCTTTGCATCAAAACCAATGTCAGAACATAATCTCCTAAGAAAAATGGCTTCCTTACAGGTAGGAGTTGCTGCCATATACTCAGCCTTAGTAGTAGATAAAGCAACTACAACCTGGTGCTTGCTCATCCAACTAATTGCACCACCATTCATCATGAAACTATATCCACTGGTGGACCTTCTATTTTCAATGTCCCTTGCCCAATTAGAATCCACATACCCATGAATGCTAAGAGTCAGCTGTGATTCATTGAATTACCATGGTAACACAAAGCATATTTTGAAGTGCCATTCAAATATCTAAACACTCTTTTTATAGCATCCCAATGTGTCCTTCCTGGATTCTAGCCATAAACTGAATAAGTACTCCCACTGCTTGGGCAATGTCTAGTTGTGTACAAACCATTGCATACATTAAACTGCCAATTGTACTAGCATAAGGCACTCTAGTCATATCCTCCATCTCAGTAGGGGATTTTGGACAATCTTCAACAGATAGCTTCGTTCCTTGCAAAACTAGAACAACTAGTTGCTTGCAATTAGTCATACAAAATCTCTCTAGAATAGTGTTAATATACTTACTCTGGCCGAGCCAAATTTTTCTACTCTTCCTGTCCTTGGTTATTTCCATCCCCAAAATATACCTAGCCGCACCAAGATCCTTCATTTTGAATTTTGCAGACAACTGTGATTTTAGATTAGAAATCATAAAATTACTATTCCCTATGAACAACATATCATCAATATAGAGTGCAATAACAAGAACCCGATCATTTTTAGTCTTGAAGTACACACAATGATCCGATTTTGATCTTACAAAACCCAATGACAAAACAAACATATCAAATTTATGGTACCACATTCTAGGTGACTATTTTAAACCATACAAAGATTTCTTTAACTTGTAAACCATATTTTCTTTACCTTTTACCACAAAGTGTTTAGGCTGGGACATATAAATTTCTTCTTCAAGATCACCATGAAGAAATGTTGTCGTCACATCCATCTGCTCAATCTCCAAATCATATGTTGTTGCAAGTGACAAAATAAACCTGATAGATGTCAGCTTTGCTACAGGAGAAAAAATTTCTCCATAATCAATTCCCTCTACCTGGGAATATCCCTTTGCTACCAACCTCGCCTTGTACTTTTCAATAGTACCATCTAGACCTATTTTCTTTTGAAATACCCATTTGCAGCCCACAAAATTTCTACCTTCAGGAAATGGAACAAAATCACAAGTATCATTCTTCTTTAACGATTCCATTTCTTCATTCATGGCTTCTAACTAGGAATTTGAATCAGTCATTTCAACTGCCTCTTTTATAGTCCTAGGCTCATCAAAGCATAGGCATAACTAGAATCCAACATAGAGAATCCATACCTATCAGTTTGCTTCCTCTCATGTGTAGACCTCCTCACAGGTTGAGGTTGAGGTTGTCGTTCTTCTTCAGAACTCTCTGAACTACTCAAACTCTCCTCAATTTCAGGTACACTATCAATGTGTTGTTCCTCTTTTTCAAGAGTTAGAGGTATTTCAACATCATTTTCCTCTTTATTTTATTTCATCCCTGACTTCAGATCCACTGAAGAAATTTTCAGCTCCCGAAAGATTACACTTTTGTTGTACACAACCTTCTCAGTCACTAGATTCCAAAGCTTGTATCCTTTCACACCAATGTCTTAGCCAATGAAGATACACTTAACATATTTGTTTTCCAATTTATATCTCTTCACATCTAGCACATAAACATATGCTTCACAACCAAAGACACAAACATGTCTCAAAGAGGGCTTCTTACCAGACCAAGCTTCCATAGGCATTTTATCAACAAGTTCCGAAGAAGGAGATTGATTTATCAAGTAACATGATGTAGCCACAGCCTCAGCCTAGAACTTCTTCTCCAGACCAGCATTGCTCAACATACTTCTTGCCTTCTCCATTAGTGTCCTGTTCAACCTTTCAACAACTCCATTTTGTTGCAGAGTGTAAGGTGTTGTTTTATGCCTCTTAATTACATGGTCTTTGCAATACCTTTCAAATTCTGCAGAATAAAATTTACCATCGTTATCTATCCTCAAGCATTTGATTTTCTTACAAGTCTGATTTTCAACCAAGTTCTTGAACTCTAAATCGACTAAACACTTTTGATTTACTTTTTTTAAAATATACAAATTCCCTTCTCGAATAATCATCAATGAACGATACATAATATTTTGAATTCGACAATGAAGGAACATTTATTGGACCAAAAACATCAGAGTGCATATAATCCAGAACACCAAAAGATTTATGAGGACTAGAGTAAAAAGAAACACGATGATGTTTTCCATATATACAATGTTCACAAAATTCAAATTCCAGATTACAATCATTAAGCCCCTCAACCAGATTTTTATTTTTCAAGTCTTTTAAGCCTTTCTCACCAATATGACCTAGCCTTTGATGCCATAGCATAGTCTTCTTTGGAAGAAATTTAACTTCCAAAGAATTAGCCCCTACAGGGACTTCAGTCTCCTTTGCATGAACAACCTTTTGTGACTTTGCAGAGACACTGTTACATTGAACAACAAGTGCGTCCAACTTATACAGAGTACCAATTCAGGCACCCCTAGCTAGCACCATCGAGCCTCTATTCATTTTACAGCCTTTACTAGTGAACGATACTTGCACTCCAACATCATTTAGCTTACTTATAGAGAGTAAATTATGAGCCAGACCTGGTATATGCATTACGCCATCAATTCCCTTAATTCTTCCTTTGGGAAACTAAATTTTGACTCTTCCATGACCAACAATTTCCAGAGACGAATCACTTTCCAAGTATACCTTTCCATCGTCATATTGTTCATCCTTTGTGAACCAGTCTCTATGAGATGTCATGTGGAAAGATGCCCTAGAACCAATCAGCCAGACATCATCTAAAGCCTGAGTTGCCAAGGATGCAATTAAGGCATCTGCATCGCTTTGAGAAGAATCATTGTCAAAAGAGTTCTTCTTCTTCTTCTTTTTCTCCTCTTTGCAATCCTTTCAGACATGACCAGGTTTCCCACAATTCTATCACTTCACCTTGGACTTCTTTCTAGGAGACTTTGATCTCCCTTCTGATTTCAATTTGGATTTCTTGTCCTTCTTCTTGCCTTTTTCTTTCGATATGCCTCGAACAATAAGAGCCTCCTTTGCCATCTCAGAAGATTTCCTTCTCATTTATTTTGATTAAAAAAATGCAACCACATCTTCCATCTTGAAAGTGGTTTTCATGCTCCCAATCGCCATTACTAAATGATCCCAAGAATCTGGAAAAGAAAATAACAATAGCATACAACGATCTTCATCATCAATTTTCACACTCACAGATGTTAACTGAGCAATCAACATGTTAAATGTATTTAGATGATCAACCATAGATGCCCCTTCCTCCATCTTCAAAGAGTATAATTTCTTCCTTAAGAAAAGTTTATTCACCAAGGACTTACCCTAATAAATTTCTCCAAGCTTCTTCCACAAAGAACATGCAGTCTTCTCTTCATGAACGTTCAGGAGAACAAAGTCTGCTAAACAGAGTCTTATCAACCCTTTTTCTTTTCTATCTGCGAGGTCCCAATCTTCTTGCTTCATGCCAGAAGGTTTCATTCCAAACACAGCAAGCTAAAGATCTCGATCCACCAACAGGTCTTCCATTTTGAGCTTCCACAACTCAAAATTGCTACCATTGAATTTCTCAATTTCATTCTTTCCTAATGTGCTTGTCATCTTAATTTGTAATTTAAATTACTAGACTTCTACAAGACTCCCACTGAATAGAATTGACACAAAAAACCCAACCTACCCACAAGGATAACACAACTGGTTAGGCTCTGATACCACTTGTAAGGAAAGCTTGAGGATGCGGAAACAAACTCTCCTAATGTCAAACCACAGAGAAGGATGTAGATACGTCTTTAATTTTGCAAATACAATGAGCATTACGATGCACATGAAAGGAATAATAGAATAGAGAAATAAACTCAAACACAAATGACACCAGATTTACGTGGGAAAACCCTTATGGGAGAAAATCTAACCACACCAAAGAAAATAACTTGTATTACAGTAATCAAATTACATACAAGTTACAAACTCTCCTACTAGATTTCAATATTATAGCAACAATATTTCCTTGATCACCCTCATACAGAACTAATCTGATCAAACTTAGTTATGTCTCATTGTCACAATGCATATACAACATACAATGAAGAACATACACAGATCATTTGATCATTCAACCATCGAACTCATGAACCCCTTCATGGTTACAATACGTTACAATGCATAACAACAACCATGAATCATTTATTCTTTGTACAATCGATTCAATTCATCTTCCTCTATAGATCAACTGTCAAACTTCCCAGGCATTCAAATGGCCATCTTCCAAGTCAGCAACGTCCTCCACTTAACGACTTACAACTCAGTAGTCAACCAAGTCTGCGCTATTCACTTTACACCATGCTACCGCTACACACCCAATAGGCTCCCGAGGGGTGGCGATAACCACACTACCACTAGACTATTGACAAGATTCCATGGTATGGCGGTACATACTACACTACTGCTACACATCCAATGAACTCCTATAGTACGGTGGTAACCACACTATCGCACCTCAATGTAAAGACACTCACGGTATGGCAGTATCCACCGCACTACCTCTCGACAACTGAGTGGCTCCCATGGTATGGTGGTAATCGCACTATCGCTCCTCTCTCTCAATCACCTGGCAGTATAGAGGTACAAGCATGAACTTAATACTTAAGAATTCTTTGCTGCTCAGTGATAGAACTAGGGTTATACTAGTGATTTTGAGATACATATTCTCAACATGAGTGAGTGAGAGGTAGTTGAGAGAGGGAGATGGTATAGGGGATGAGAGACGAGAGAGAGACAAAGACAGAGACAGAGAGGGAGGGAGTTGGAGAGAGATAAAATTAGGGTTTAAGGGTTGAGGGTATAATGGTTAAGGGTAGAGGGTAGAGGGGAGAGAGATAGGAGTGAGTGAGTGAGAGAGAGCTGAGAGGAGAGGTATAGGCTGAGGAGACGAGAGAGAGGGAGGGATTGGGAGAGATAAAGGGTAGAGGATAGAGGGTATATACATGCAGAGTGTAGAGGGAGAGAGATATAACTCCTGCCTTAAGGGCTGAGGGGTATAAGGGTGAAGGGTAGAGGGCATAAGGAGAGAGAGATAGGAGTGGGAGGAGTGAGAGAGAGGGAACTGAGAGAGGGGAGAGCTGTGGTAGGGAGGGAGAGATGAGATAGAGAGAGAGGGAGGGAGGGAGAGAGATGAGGGTAGGAGGATAGAGGGTATAAGGGCTATGGGTAGAGGGAGAGGGGAGAGATAGAATTAGGGCTTAAGGGTTGAGGGCATAAGGCTAAGGGTAGAGGGTAGAGGGAGAGAGATAGAAGGAGGAGTGAGGGTATAAGGGCTAAGGGTAGAGGGTAGAGGGGAGAGAGATAGAATTAGGATATAAGGGTAGAGGGAAGAGAGATAGAATTAGGGTATATAGGGTATAGACAAAGAGAGAAAATAAATCTATTAAAAAACCAACTTTCTCATAATGCGAGCGTGTTTTAAATAAGTAGAGATATGGTCGTTTTAAGCAAGAAATAACATGGGCGCATTTTGTCTTGCTCTAAAAATGGTAAAAAACTCAATATACCCATTATCTCAAGGCCCACATTCTGCATATTCTCTTGGTTCTGCGTGTGCTCTGACAAAAAGTAGCTTTTTGATGATGTTGTGAAGTGTGCATGCATGTTTTTCACATTCCACCACCTTTTTCATGATCTTTCCACCACCTTTGTATGAAATAGCAGATTTTTCACATTGAAAGGCATATAATATCAATTCAAGTTTGAATTCTAGTGAAAATTGATATACAATTGAAGTTTGGAGGGGAAAAAGCTTTTGAAAAAGTCAAATTGTTGAGGAGTTTGAAGAAAGAAGAAGCTAAGGCTACATAATTGGGTAGAACTCCTCCATTTGAAACTCTGGTTTTTTAGGTATGTGAAGTCCTTACACATTTTATTTCATTCTATTATGGCTCGCTTTCATTTTTGTTATTTTTTATATTCCATGTTGATCATTGTTTTTTTGTCATTATAACCTTAGGTTGTCAATGCACATTTTAAATTACATAATTCTCTACACTTGCCAAATACATTTTTAAACCACATCTCTTTGAGGCATTTTTTTATTTAACAATTGACTTACCTTGTGTATGCTTCCACATTTTGCATACACATATATATGACATGTTTTAAGGAAGTAAAATAAAACATTGTTTCTCAATCCTTTATTATGGATGTGCATACCACTTGTAGACACGTAAAATGTATCGATTGACATTGTGCATCGATCCCACTACTAACATCATTTCATCCTGAATCATCCCTCGGTCTAACCATTTAATCAAATCCCTTATCTCGATTAAATTCATCAATTTCATTCCTCTTAATTAAATAAACATTTTATCTAATTAAGTCACCTCTTTTGTTAATTAAATCAATCCTTCTGATCTAATTATCCCTATTTAATTAAATAATTAATTTTATTTTGATTAAATCTCTAAAGTCTATCTATTAAATTAAATAAATTAAAACCTTATTTAATTTAATCTAACACCATCATCTTTTAATTAAATAAATCAAAATCCTTATTTAATTATTCTCTCATCATATTCCTCTCTTATTTGATTTAAAGAAATCCCTAAATTTGAGTCAAATAGGTCACATCATCTAACCTCTCATTAAATTAATTAACCCTTGATTAATTTAATTCTTATCATGTCACATCCTCTAGATTTTGCAAGTTGCACATGAAAATAGATTTAATTCATTTATTAAATCTCTATTTTCCTCACAAGGCATCTTTTGAATATTCTCCAAATTTGAATTCAAAAATTCCAAGTCAACATGTACATCCAACAAGGCAATAACTTCATCTTACATGTCTTTTTCCTTGAGCCAAGTGGCATTTATTGCATTTTCCTTCCATCTTGCAAGTCATTTCAAAAGAATTGAAATTCAAAAAATATGCATTTATTGGCACAATCCTCAAATCTTGCACATCCTCCATCCACTCATAGGTTGACAAGTGACATCTTGCCATTGGATGAATGTTAGTCCCACATTGCTCAAATTTGGACATTCATCCATCTTGGCATTCTATAAATAAAGTGCTCATATCCTCATTTGATCATCCACAAATTATGCAAAGTTATTATGCTAAAATATTTAGCCATTTCCATCCATCACCATTGAGTTCTTAGTTAGGTTTTTGCAGATTTTTGGCTTGGAACTCTCATCCTTCATCAACAGAGTGGACCAATCATAATCAAGATATCAAGTTTGCATCTTAGGAATTGGGAAAGGGCCACTTTCTCACATCAAATTATACCTAATTCCCATGGGATCATAAAAGGTTTGCTATTCTAATTAGGATTGAATCTATATTTCTGTTTCATTGTGTGTTTTTATTGATTTCTTTCTTAATTTGAAGTTTGTAAATAGATTTCATGGGGAATCCTTGTTCATGCTTGCAATATCTAACTTAATGTGTTTATTCATTGTGTTTTACAGGTAATAGGATTGGGGTTCACACATTTTGGCTCTAGAAGGAGGGAAGGATCTCATTCTCACCCCACTTTTCCAAAAATCTCATGCAAAGTGGTTTTATATTTAAAAAATTCTATCGTTGAGAGCCTGGGCCACACTGCTTTAATCGTACTGGACTCTTTCAACAGTAACCATATACATGTCACTGGAAACCCAAACCACAACACCGTGTCTTCCCCAAAATTTTTGAATTTCTAACTCACACTTGACCATTTGGCTCAAGTAAGAATTAAAAAAAACAAACTATGACTGGCAAAGTGCAGTGACGCAGCTGGAGCTCACTGGGTCTCACACAAAGCCGCATGCTAACTGCAAGTGATGCCTTAAGAGCAATCACTGAAATCAAACTCCCACGCAGCTCATAGGTAGGTCAGGCCGCTGGGAGGAGCAGTGCCGAAAATTCAAATTTTAGTGCACGGCTTTGGATTAATGATCAATTTTGTCTTTTGTTTTCCGCTTTTTCCAGATTTCTAGAATCAATCGGTTTTTCTCCCTAGAGGTTGGAAATCAAAAATGAAGAAAGGAGAAGTATGAGGAGGATGTTTCATCAAATCAAAGTGTTTTTAAACACTTTAGTGTTTGCTTAACACTTTGTTAATAAATTGTTATCACTTCTTCTTTAGGACACTAATTTCATTTGGGTTTAAAAAGAATCTTTTCATTTCTTGCAAAAGGCTAAAATGAACATTAGGATCACAACATACTAGATTTTGTTTCTTTGGATAAAAATTGAACAAATTTTTTTCCATTTTTCTTTTGGTGCTCTAAAAATAACTCACATTTTGCTTGGTGGATTTAAAAAGAACAAGTGAAACTTTGTTTTCGTGAAGGCTTACTTAAACTAAATTCATTGAAAAAGGACATATGTGCTTCTCTCGCGCTTTATAGCGATCTTGAGAATCAAAAGGCCTTTTTCATGACTTTAGGGTGAGACAAAGCAATCACCTCCACACTTCATCTTTGGGTATTAAAATTGAACAAAATTGTGTGTGAGTGTGAGTGGGGGCATTATTGCGTATATTCTCTCTCTTTGTTTCCAACAAAGATTGATCGAGTTACGAATATTGTTTTTACTCACTTTTATTTATCCTAGAGGGCCTGCCTTGGGGAAAAAGTACTCACCCAAGGGAACAAATCAACCAGTAACACTCTAAAGACAAGAGTATTTCCAACTGGGATATAAATGTGGGTATTGGAGTAAACGCCAATATCACGCTTGATTCTCATAAGATGGATCTCGAAGGGGACTCTTATGTATAATAATCTCCACAAACAAAAGTCCTTATTAAAACCCATGTTCTAGAATTCTTTTCCAAAAAATCCTTAATCTATTTGTCATGCAAGAAAAGTCGCTCCAAGCCACCCCACACTTTTACTATCTTTTAGTAGAAATGGAAAGCATGCCATGGGATTTTCATGGGTGTTGATGCTTGGCTGCCCCAATTGACATTAATGATTTGTGGAGGGGAGCTAGTGGGGCCAAGCATCTAACCATTCACTCAAAGATAAGTATAGCTTGACTTGTCTAAGTAATCTATCAAATATTGTCTTACATCCATAGGGTTACCTTATTCTTGGGTTACAAAATGCATTGCTTGATCGAAATCATCTTGAAACAAACACTTAACATCATCATCCAAATTTTGTCCTTTTGGAGACAAATACAATTGACTCAATCCAGATAAGTTATTGTTTTCCTTGGGATTTGGCATCCTTAGAGGTTTCAAACATTGATTACATCTCGATTTGTCTACTAAAGTAAAACAATAGGTAAACCTTTCGGCTTCATCAATTCACATAACATATCTCATGGGGTTTGAAGAAATTCTAGACATTGACATCTTAGTTTGAAAACTTCTAATCAAAGAAAGTGTTTTGCAAAATAAGGCCATTAAGAAAATCTAAGCAAAATGAACTTTCATGTGTGTTGAAGCCTCATGATTTTCAAAAAGTCCAAATCCCAAAATGAAAATCATAGGTTCAAAATCTGAAATTGTATGTTCAAATGAAATCACTTATTGGTTACAAAGGTCTATAGAAGCATTGTATGCTCTTCAATACCTAGGTCTAGGAAAACAAAGTATCTTTTTTTAGGTTCATCTTAGGATCAAAGCAAATCAAAATCTTTTTCATCCATCCTTCAAATATCAAAACAAAAATCATCTCACCATCACCTTTTGGAAAATATTGAAATCATCCTTAATACTAGGCTTTTTGGAAAAATCATCAAATCCTTGAAAACTTTATCAAAATCATCTTTGGCTAGGTATGTGTAGATGCGTCCTTTTGCATATGCTTAGTCAAATTTATCAAAATCATCTTGTTTAGCTAGGTATATGTAGATGTATCATTCTTTATATACTTAGTTAAACTATCATCTTGTTTGAATAGGTGTGGGTAGATGCATCCTTCTCCCTACACATATTCAAAATTATCATCCTTTGATCAAATCTATCCCTTAGATAAATCATCCAACATCTTAGGGTGTTTTTGTTCAAAATCAAAGCAATCAAAATCAAGGACAACCCCAAAAGGAAAATCAAAATCAAAATTCGAAACATATCCAAAAGTCCTAAAAGCCTAGTATCTCCTTCAAGATTTATCAAAAGACAAAAACATCCGCATCATCTATCCCTTGCATCACCATCATATCATATTTTGATCATCAAGATATCCTAAATTTTTTTTTACCTTGGGGCATAAAGTAAAGATCAATCTAAAGAATTAAGAGATTTCATCCCCCATACTCTTGAAAATTGATCCTTGTTTTATGGTTCAAACTAGATCTCAATACAAGAAGAGCATGGAAGCCAACAAAGAAACACCTGCTTCAAGTGATCTTAGCCAAACAAATGTTGAAATGAATCCCACCGAATCAAGCAATCCTTTGACCATCTCATCATCACAAAATCCACAAGAGGAAACCCAAGGAGAGGATCTTACCTTTGGGATGTCTCACGAAGAAATAACTGAAATGCTCCAAAATATGGAGAACCATAAAATCATCAACATCATGATAAGGCTTAACCCTTCATTATACATGCTTGAGCTCGCAAAACAAGGGGCCAAGTTACCTTTGGATTTCGACGTGAGTACCATAGTGGAGACATCTTTTCCTCAAATCTCATCCACCATTCCCATCTCATCTACACCTCCATGCCAAAATATCACTCAAAATATCTCGCAAATCACGACATCTTTTTCTCCAACCCAACCCAATGTTAATAAGGGAAATGCATTTCTCAATGCTATTCAAACACACCCCCTTGTTAATAATCAAAACTTGGATGCAAATACCATCTTGGAACAAAACATACTCGAAAACCCATTACATAAGAATGTTCCTCTCACTTTCCATCATGATCCATCATCATCATTTTTTCACGCAACACCTCAAACTTCTCTCCTCACAAATTCGCAAGGGGAGGGAGATATGTTCGGACCAGGGGGCATTTTTGACACCACAACATTTTTGCAAGAACTCACACCCCTCACATTTCCACCTCTTCCACCATTTCCATCATCATCCACATCACTCCTAGGCTTAGGGCTTCCCCCCTACCAACTATCAATCAAACCAACATCCCAAAAATCAATCAAAGCATTGTACCAAATGCTCAAAATGTGTCGTCAATATTGCAACAACAGACGACAAATGCACAAGCAATTGCAACATCATCAAACACCCCCTAACATCGCAAAGCATGGTCTCCCAAGGACCAACCACATCAACACCACCATCCATCACTCAAAACATCAACACGACATCATCGCTCACCACAAACACCATTCTGAATCCACCATCACCCCCACCACCACCAACTTCCACTACATCAAGCCAATACAATGCGGCATTGCAAGCTACTTTTCAAAGGGGATTCCAACAAGTGCAAAGACAAAAAGTCGTACAACTAGCTACTCAACAAGCTTCTCAAGCTACGTAAGCAGCCCAAGCAGCTCAAGCCGCATTACAAGCACAACAAGCCCAAGCATTATTGCAACAACAACAACAACAAGTTGCTCAAGCTACCCAAGCAGCCCAAGCCGCATTGCAAGCACAAAAGGATGCTCAAGCACAAACTCTATTACAACAACAAGTGGCACAAGCACAAGTAATGCAAGCACAAGCTCAAGCTCAGGCAAACGCCCAATATCAAGCACAACATGCACAAGCACAAGCATGACTTCTTGCACAAAGACAAGTAGCGCAATTGCAAGCATATCAACAAGCAATAAAGCAATATCAAGAGCAGCAAGAAGCAACCCAATTGGCAGCACAACAACAAGCGTTGTTGGAACAACAACAAGCACAACAGAAAGTGCAACAGGAAGCACAAATCTTAGCAGGGCAACAACAAGCATTGTTCATATAACAGCAGGTGGAAGCCTACCTAGCTCGGAAAAACATATAGATACCATCGAACAACACATCAAACAACCCAACCACCCAACCCACAATCGAAATCCCCTAAAACACCTTCATCCCACCCCCTGATCCACAAAATGACATAACGACACAAATTAGGTTGCTCTTGTAACAAGTGCTCGATCTTCAATCAAGGCAAACAACAAAAACACCAAGCAACTTGTGTCCCTATCCATTTGATAGGAGCCTAGTGATGAAACCATTCCCCAAGGAAATCCCCAAATTTGACAAATATCGAGGGATGGAAAACCCTAAAGATCACATTAGGGAATTCCAGGTTCATTGCATGGAAGTCGCATACGATGATACTTATTTGATGCGGCTATTTCCTAGGAGTTTGGCTAGCCATGGTATGTAATGGTTCTCTCACCTACCTTCAGGCATTAGGACATTCCAAGAAATTATAGACGCATTCATAAAAAACTATGCATGCAACATTGCAATGGATGTTATTCTAGAAGAACTCTCAGCTCTGAAACAAGGAAAGGGTGAATCATTCACTTCATTCCTACAATGATGGCGATCCAAAGCCAATTGGAGCAAGTGGACCATGCCATAAGAACAACAAGTTTGCACCATTATAGCCAACCTTGACAGCCTCTTGGCATTTCATCTCAAGGTTTAGGGCATCACCACATATGATCAGTTGATCTCCAAGGTGCTCAGCATCGAACGAGCCATCATGACTCAACCCGCGGGATCAACCTCATACCCCGAACAACAAAACAACCACCCACACTCCAATTATAATGATAAACCTCACATGTGGGAAAGGAACAAAAACATTACTAATGATGGTTTCATTGATGCCAAGGTGGTCATTAGTGTCCCTCGCCAAAACACACCCTCACCAAAAATCCAAATCCAACACCAAAACAATCATCACACAACACAACAACCACACAACAATCCAAAAATAAATAATCTCAATGAGCAAAGGGGACCACCCCAACACAACAAGAGTTATCCTAAGAAAAAATACACCACTTTTGGGAACCACTTGAAGACATAATTGAAAAGCTGATAGACGAAAAACTCATCAAGGCTCCTACCTTTGAGAATTACCAAGAACCGGATGTGAAACCTCCTTGGTATAATGAGAATCAACTCTGCAAGTTCCATAAAATCAAAGGCCATACCACAAATAGTTGCATGAGAATAAAGAACATAATTCGAGATCTCATCAATAAAAAAATTATAAACGTGGAACAACCAACAGGAAACCAAGATCTTAAGATATACATGAATCCGATGCCTAATCATGGCAACAAAGGGAATAATAATAAAAAGTATAAGGGGAAAGGAACCCACTCAAACATAAATCATGTGTATGAAACAGTCGTCGCCTCCCTAGATGAAAATTGCATGGTCATCACCATTAAGGGTGCCTATGCCGAAGATTATGGAGTCACCACAAGAGGCAGAAAAGTTACCATCGCAGGATCATCCTAGCCAAACAAATTCCTTGCCTCTAGATCTATTCCTAATGGCTACAATGTCCTAGATCAACTCAAGAGAATGCAAGTACAAATCTCAATCATGGAGTTGCTAAAAATCTCATCTACCCATGTGAAAATCCTTGAAGAAGCTTTGGCCTCATCCACTATCCCTGCAGACCTTGATGTGGAGCAATTCCAAGCTATGGTCGGAAATATTATTACGCCAAATATCCTCACATTCTCTGACTAGGATTTCCCCGCTCAACCATATCACAACCGTGCACTTCACTTGGAAGCCATAGTACATAAGAGAAAATTCAAAAGGGTCTTGGTGGATGGAGGTGCGGGCTTGAACATATGTTCCCTCAGTCTCATCAAGCAATTGAAAATATCAAAGGATTCTATCGACAAAGGGAAGGGTATCACAATAAGAGCATATGATGACCAAGAAAGAGTGTCTTAGGGCATAATAAAAATTACTATTCAAGTAGGGCCTTCCATCATGGAAACCACTTGTTAGCTCTTGGACCTCAACTTTCCATATAACATCCTCCTAGGATGCCCATGGATTCATGCGATGAAAGCAGTAGCATCAACTTTCCACCAATGTGTGAAATTCACACATGACGGACAAGAAGTTACTATCTATGGAGATCCCGAACCCTTCTCCTATTGCAAAAATATTGAAGCAAAGTATTACAAAATCCCCCAAGTACAAAAAAATGATGAGATTCCATCCACACCATACATCGATCCTATCACTCTCACATCCACTTTTGCGATAGAGACACCTGCCACTTCCACCATCCCCACCATCTCTGACATCAAGGTCATCATCTAGGATAACGGCTATGAAAATTACAAGCTCCCTAATAATGCTTTTGTGGTAGGAAAGTTACCACAATCTCCTAGATCATGAGGACGACCATAAATAAATGAAGCCTCCACATCCCAACGTCTCCTAAAAACTATCCCACTTTTACAAGTTGGGGAGATCTTGGATGAGAAGTTATTGAGGCAGATCCATCTCATATGCTATATCAAGATGAAAGACTAGTATCTGACTTGCCAATGGATGACAGAAGCAAGGGTCTACAAATGATGCTCACAATGGGCTATGACAGAAATCAAAGACTTGGACAAAACGACAATGGGCTCATAATACCTATCATGCCAGAGACGTGACTGATAACAAATCTTGGCCTCCCTTGATGTACCTCTCCTCGAAAGTATAACCATACGCGGACTCTAAGTCCTCCGATTAGAAATGGTTAATATCCCAAATTAATTCTAGTAACCATGCTACCAGCATTCATGTAGAGTCATAGATAACTTTGTATTACTCTGATATAATCTATCCCAGAGTAGTAGTGATGATGAGGATACCATGACCAACTTACCTAGGCTATTTGATGATTGCCCACTCTTGCATGATTAGCACCCCATCTTTGAAACGCACCAAGAAAACTGGGCGAGATCCTAATTTAGTCTACCCCCAACTGATCGACTATGACCAACGAGGACCACCAGTTCTTGATACATTCAAAAACGATGAAGCACTCTCAGAATTCATGGGGTTGAGGGATAACATTCTAGATGGAGATCATAAGGTAGGATTCATAATGGAGTTAGACACACATGCCTATTATGGGAAAAAAATGATTGAACTCTTCAATGCGAAAAGTGAGAAATTAATATCCAAGTCCTTGAGTGAAAACCACACTGTGGCACTCTCTAACAAGAAAAAAGTAAAAATAAAGGATGCATCCAACGGTGAAAACCTCTCCGAGGACCGGGGATGGGGATTCAATCTTCCTTTAAGAGCTATTCATCAGGAAAAGTTAGCAGTCTTGGCAGAAAAATGCAATCTAGTCAACCTAGGAATAGAGGAGACCCCACATATCACATTCTATGCAGAATCACTACTATCAGAAGAGCAAGAGCTCCTAGTGGCATTCTTAAGAGAAAGATAAATAAACTTTGCATGGAGTTATGCTGACATGCCAGGAATTGATCCAAAGACTGTGGTTCACCACTTAGCAATTTATCCAGAAGCAAAGCCTGTCAAACAAAAGCTTCAAAAAATGCACCCTCAGATCACCCTATTAGTCAAAATGGAGCTAAAAAGCTATTAGATGCAGGATTCATCCGACCGATAGATTATCTAGAATGGGTGTCAAACTTGGTACATGTTTCAAAACTTGATGGAAATATCAGAATCTGCACAAACTTCAGAGATTTGAAAAAGGCATGTCCAAAAGATGACTTCCCGCTTCCCAACATCGACATGATAGTAGACATGATGGCTGGACATGAGATGTTGTCACTAATGGCCAGATTCTCAAGGTACAATCAAATCGTGATAGCTAAAGATGACCAACATAAAACAACTTTCACTTGTCCATGGGGGACATACTATTGGAACATGATGCCATTCATCCTAAAGAATGCAGAAGCAACCTATCAAAGGGCCATGACATTGATATTCCATGACATGATTCATAATACGGTTGAAGACTATGTTGACAACATTCTAGCTAAGTCCAGAAAGAGAAAATATCACATAGCAACCCTAAGTGCCATCTTTGATAGGCTAGAAGAGTACAAGGTTAGATTAAACCCAAAGAAGTGTGTCTTCAACGTACAATCAGGAAAATTGATAAGATATATAGTGTCAATGCGAGGTATCAAGGTAGACCCAACAAAGGTAAAAACAATCCTCGAGATGGAGGCACCAAAAACATTAAAGCAACTGAGAGGTCTCCAAGGCAGACTCCAATCCATTCAAAGATTCATAGCACAATTGGCAGACAAACAGAACCCATATTCTCACCTACTCCACAAGGGAGTAGCATACAAATGGGATAACAAGTGTGAAGAGGCATTCAAAAAAATCAAGGAATACCTACTGAAACCACCAGTCTTAATGCCACCAATCCCAAGAAAACCATTGATTTTATACATGTCAGCAACAGCAGTAGCCCTTAGAGCTCTCTTAGCTCAGCATGACGAAAATGGAATAGAAAGGGCTATCTACTAAATCAACAAAACAATGGTTGGGTATGAGATAAATTATTCATTCATATAGAAAGCATGCCTTATGAGGTTTGCATCACAAAATTCGTATTACTACATGTTGGCACATAAAATAAAATCCCATTGCCAAATTAATCTCCTGGGCATCTACTATCAAAGGCATGCCTACAAGAAGAATGGAAAAATGGGTGATGGTACCGCCGAATGCACATTGAATATGTGGAGTGTAGCAATCAAAGGCCAAGTCATCGCAGATCAATCCAGGAGCACTAATCTATTCGTGAGAACCCTCGCTCCAGAGTTCGCGATGAATCCATTTTCAATCTCAACATAGTCATCATTGAAACTGTGACTTTGATGGCCTATACACGCAACATGATCAGAGTCAGCCTTCGACACCACAAGGTAATAGATACCAAGGTCCTAAACTAGGCATTTCGTACACCAATAATATTGTAAATTATGAGGGCTTTAACTATAGTGGTCCTTGGGACAATAGCAATTGAACATTATAGCCTCGAAGTATACAGACTTCCAAATTGATAATAAATCAAGTGAATAATGAATATACTAAGGGACGACAAGTCACACTTCCATTCAAGAAATTGGTGGAGACTCTCAAAGAATTCTTCATTGAAATAACATTTGATCAGATTCCTAGAACCAACAACAGAGCAGCAGATGCCATGGCAACAATTGGATCCTTGTTGGACATCCCCCACAACATTCCAAAATATGAATTCCTCGATTGAGTTGAAGCCAAGATGTCCGCAGATTCGAGGTAAATTAATCTAATATGTGTGTGAAACTGGTCCCGCATCCCAGTATCATGACATCTAGCACATACCTTCATATAGGAGTCATACCCGCTGACCTACATTCAACCCTAAAATGAACCTTTGTTAAAAAGCCATCCATATTTTTCATCCTATGTGATACCCTATATTGTAGAAGCATAGAAGAAACCCTACTACACTACCTAAATGCTAAGGAGGCATTAACTCCGCTTCTAACCAAAGCACATAATGGCATTTTGTGGTTCAGACTCTCAAGTGGAATGACCATAGCCAAGAAACTGCTAAGGATGGGGTATTATTGGCCCACAATGGAAAGAGAAGCACATGATTATGCCAGAAAGTGTCTACAATTTCAGCAACATGGGGACCTCATCCATGCTCTAGCTCAAGAGCTTCATCCAATCGTCACACCATGGCCCTTTTCACAGTGGGGACTTGATCTCATTGGAAAAATCACCCCACTTCATCTAATGGCCACAAATTCATCATAACTGCAATGAAGTACTTTATTAAGTGGGTGGAAGCCATACCCATGACGTATATAACTGGGAAACAGATTTCTAAGTTCATCCTAACTATCTCATTTGCCGATATGGTGTTCCAAAACCATTATCTCAGATAATGGGACACCATTTAAGAATCAGGAGGTTCATGACTTATGTGAAAAATTCAAAATCCAACATCACTTCTCCACCCCATACTATCCCCAAGGCAATGGCCAAGCAGAAGCTACAAACAAAACCATTCTAAAAATCCTCAAGAAAATAGTCAATGACACAGGTCGTGACTGGCATTTGTAGCTTAATCCCACCCTCTGGGCCTATCAAACTAGCATCTGCACACCCACCGGGGCCACCCTTTTCTCCCTGGTCTATAGTTCAGAAGTAGTACTCCCCATTGAGATCGAGATCCCATCACTCAGGATATCACTGCAGAATCTCATCATAGATGAAGACTACCGAGTGTTGAGATTGAATGAGCTGGAACTACTGGATGAGCGATGGATAGATGTTTTTAATCATTTGCAATTCTACCATAATAGACTCAAAAGGAGCTATAATAAGAAAATTAGAAGCAGGACCTTCCAAGTCAGAGAACTGGTATTAAAGGAGAATCAGAAGAATGTCCCAAACCCAAGCAACAAAGGAAATTTTGAACCCAATTGGTTGGGACCATTCATCATCACAACAAGTTACAAGTTAGGGGCATATCGGTTATCAACACCCGAAGGGGAACCCCTGCAAGAGCCCATGAATAGCTCCCATCTCAAAAAAAATTATGCCTAAATCTTTAAAGGTATAGAACCAAAATTCTAAAAAAAATTTAAAAAAATTAGAAAATGTCTGAAAAAATGGTTTCCTTGGCAAAAACCAAAACAGGCATCTTGGTAACAACAAAAAATCAAAAAAGCAAAAATCCAAAAATCAAAAGGATAAAAAATAAAAATAGTAAAGAGAAAAAATTGTCCTCTAGTGAAAACCACTTTGGTGGCACTTTGGGCAAGTACCTTGGTGAAAACCTGGCAAAAAGGCACCTTGTGGAAATAAGCACTTTCCATCCATCAGGATCTTTATGGCTTGTTCTGCATCATGCTTCCATCATCCATCAAATTCCATATCTCCATCTATCATTCATCCACTTGCATTTGCATCATAGCTTGGTCTTGTGTTCGCATCATGATTCCTCCTAGTACTACTCAACTCATCCTCAAGGTCAGTTTGTCCTACCTTTATCAGAGTAGTCTATTGCATCACCCTGGGGGCATGTTCTCATCGGATTGGATTTTTGTATATCCTTAAAATCCTCAAATCAGAAAATCCAAAAATATCAAAACATCAGAAAATAAAAAAAATTAGGAAATCACCAAAAAAATCAAAAAATAGGGTCGTCTTGTCGAACTACGTCGTCTCTGAGCTTGAACGTAGGCAAGGTTGATCTTTGATCATGCCCCAAGACATTTAGGTCAGTCCTATAGGAGTATGTCATAATAAACTGACATCTCATCATGTATATCATCATTTGTAAATTGGTCAAGTCAGTCGAACTACATGGTCTCTTTGCATGTATAACGTAGGCAAGGCTAATCTCGATAAGCCCTGAGGCCCCTAGGATAGATCTTAGGGTAGTCTCTTGGTCAAAATCTCAGAAAATCCCAAAACATTAGAAAATAAAAAATCAAAACATTTGAAAATCTCAAAAATGCCAAAAAATAGCCTCAAAACATCTCAAAAAGGTCAAATATATTTGAAAAAATCCATCCATCTCATCTCGCTTACACCCACAATAACAACACTCATAATAAACAATCATCATCCTCAATCTTTGGAAGGACAATCGGAAACAAGTCTAGCAGGTTGCAAGAGAAAACTCAAAACGTGAAGACTTAGGTCTAAGTCAGAGCGTAAACAAGTTGGTCATCTCTTTGTATCGGTAACTCAACATCCAAATTGGTCCCATATCAATCATCATTTAGAATTCTTCGGATAAATGAAATGGCGTGCCACCATCCACTAATATGTCCTAGGATGAATCCTTCCTACAATGGGTATTATCTTTTGGTAATAGTTTCGGTTCTCATCCTTAGAAAACACATCCTCTTTTCATTAGTGGTATTGAAGAGCATTAGCTTGTTTGCTTACTTTGTCTTTTATCTTCTAACTTATCTTATTGCACTCATTCCAAGGACTTCTCAATGATATCCCAAGAGAGGATTTAGAGAAATAGGAATGGGGCAACAATCATTATCTTTTTTGTCTGCTATACTTGTTGGACATTCTTGTAATATAACCTTGGGGAATACTTGCTTTGTTAGGTATGTACGGAGGAGGTCTTGGACAACTTGTTGACTATGGCATGGATCGGTTTACCATTCCATGTTTTGGTCCGAGGTGTTTGAAACATCCAAAGTGCATCCTAGAAAGGTTTCCATATGTCAGGTGTGAACAAGGATACTCCTATCTGCTTGTCAAGTCAAAATCCATCACACTATGTACCACGCCATCCTGGTTTTCTAATACCTTGATGCATCGTACCACGTGTTATCAAACATAAGGAAATCATCATCATCATATTGTGTCCTGTTGAAATGGCTTCTTCTCTTCTTTCTCATGCACTAATAAGGTACTATGATAGTTTATCATCACCATCATCATCATCATCGATCCCGCATCCACAAATCATTAGCATATTGCATCAACATAACATATAGGGAACATACGCATAACATTTGCATAAGCATTTCATAATCACTTTACCATCATCACATACTGCATAATCATACACAATAGGTATATATTCATTATAAATAATTCATTTGCATAGATACTTGCATAACATCATAACATCATCTCACCACATTACGTTCATATTACATTATGCATCATCATACCACTTTGCATTAACATATCATTGCATCATATTAAATGCATCACATACATTACATCATCATTTAATATGTTTAGAATAATAATATTTGTTATTCTAAGCATCGTAAATAAACCATCTCATTTGCATTACATAAAACCATCTCATTTGCATCATATCACGACCATCGCAGTCACATTACATCATCCATGTCATCTCATAAATAGTATCATAAATCATTCATTGCATAAATCATCCCACATAAGCATAAATAATCCATCACATACAAAGCGTACATCCATCCATAATCCGTTCACATAAAAGTAGGATTCACATATCATTTCACACATACACCATAAATCATTGCCATATCATTTTGCATATTACATTTCATATCACATATCACATCACCATTTGCATCAACATAAAATAGATCATCATATAGACAACAGCATTGCACATCACATTTTCATATCATAGGTTAACTTAATATAGATCTGTTAGTCATAATCATAATACATATATCATCAAAAATAAATGCATCCATAAAAGCATCATTGCACAACATATAGAAGTAAAATCATCCATGCATAAATAAAGGGTACACATCGCATCACATCAAAATCATCATTGGCTCATATATATATCATCAATAACACAAATTTCATAGTACAATAATAAATTGGATCACTATACATGTATGTCAATCAGTACAAAAGGCCCATCGGGCTATCAAAAAGGAGCCCATAAAGCACAAAAGGTATCATCTCAATCAAGCTCTATCCCCGTGTATGTTGCCTTCGCCCCTGTCACCATGACCCTCTGCTAGTCTGTGGCTGGTCCGCTTTGAGTACTTTGGGACCTGTCCTCCTTTAGGTATGGCCTCATGATAATGCCTCTGATAGTACTCGGCCTCTCAGATGACATCCTTGTAAGACCACATGGACACTGTACCCTGGGAGGAGGAGGTTGTCGTACTCTCTAGTTGTTGTCTTCGGCCTAGCTCTATGGTTTCCTGTAGCTCTACAACCTGTCTCTACTATATAGCCTGCTCCCTCTTAGCCCTGAGCTACTCTCTCTTGACCCTAGCCTGATCTCTCTCGGTTATCACAGTCTAGATCTGAGCCTGTAGCTACGCAATTAATGCATCCCGAGGATCCACCTGTCCTACCGGTTGCACCTGAGGTTGTACCTATAGCTGCACCTAAGGCTGATCCTCGCCCCATGATGGTACACCTGGTGGCACTTGCTACTAGTCTGGCATCGGTACATCACCCTGCCCTGGTTGAACTGGCAGTGTAACCAGCTACTCTTGTCGAGCATCACCCCTCCGTCCTCATCCTCCCCCTCTACCTCTAACTCTCCACTGATCTAGGACTGCACCTGGAATGGTCAATCGAAGCGAAGGCCAGAACCAATCCTTGTAGGCTTGAGTCATGCTTGGATCTGTGGGGACATGATCATAAGCCCGTGGCCGAGCCACCAACTACCTGAAACTGTCGATCGCCTCTGAAGCGGGAATATACTGCCCCCATGAAACCTGTGTCATGGTGCGGGCAAAGACAGCTACGTAATCATCATCGGGGCGATCTTGGGGCTCCCTGAACTGACATTGCACACACCTAGGTAGGTACCTCTCAATCATGGTGTGCTCTTGCCCCCACATAAAACGGTCCTGGCAAGCATAGAACTGATCAGTATCATCAGCCCATCCGGGCTAACCAAGGTAGGGACGCCATGCAAAGACCTGCATCTCATCCAAGACCCTGCTCCAGTAGGGGATCCTGTGCTCACTGGTGTGTGTGAAGGACACACCACCTCTATACTACCACATGAGTGGATCGTTTAGCACCATCGAAACTGAAACAATGCACTGTCATAGCACAACAATGTGCTCCCATGGCTAGCTATGAAGAAGTGTCACCCCTGCTCCTAGTGCTCTTCCATCCATGTACACGTACTCATGCAAATCTCTGTATAAGGATGCGAGAAGCACAGGCCCCCATTTAAAATGAACTGGCTTGTCTCGAACCATCCGTTCCCAACAATATCCCCAGCTGGGACTAAAGTATCAACCTCATCTGTCAGGGGCAACGAGACCCAAAATGATGGATGTAATCACCCAGTAGAAGGGAGGTGCTAGGATCCTGTGTCACTCAAGCTCTATCTGCCCCTCACAGAAAATGACGTCCTCTATGGCGAGGACTTTATGGTAGGCCTCATGCCCCTCGTCCATGTCAAAAATCACTCATCGACCATGAATCAACAATCTCAAAATACACCAAACATCCTCTAAGGTGACGGTGGCCTTACCAGTGGGAAGATGAAAGGAAGAGGTCTCGCTGTGCCATCTCTCGACCAACGCTGACAACATCCCTAGGTGAGTGCGAATGGGTGTTGTGTACACAATGTACCATAACCCCGCAATTTGGAGTCGATCCTAATCCCTGTCGCTCAAGTCACGCAAATATCCAAACAAGTCCCGTGACCTGTGCTCTCGAGAGTAGAGCTCCCTCGCCGTGTCCTGCATCAAGGAAGGTCATCATGTTAAAAAATTTGAAAAATTCTTCGCCGGACATTCCAAGAACCTTTCCAGTGGTGCAATCCGTGAAGGCATCGCAGTTTGATTTCTAATCAAACTCTAATGCTAGGGCATAAAACACCGAAAATGAACCGCTGCAGTGCACTTTCTCTTCTAGTAGTGCACTTTGGGCAAACACAAGAACGTCATGTCGTACTTTACAAATAGCCCCGCCAGCCCCGAGCTCAGCATCGAAGTTTTCAAACTCCAAACTTTACCACTGTGGTGCTATATCACACCATGTGGTGCATTTTGATTTCTAAGCAGCGCTATATAGCGCCGCTGTAGACGGACCGACCTTTAAAAGCATTAAATGAAAGCAATAAATAAAAAATGAAGCTCAAGTAAGGGTCACTTACCGGTGCCCCGATGCTAGGTGGCCGCTGGTACGTCTGAACTCGATCAGAAATGTGTAGGGGAAACTGTTGTTGCACCATATCATTAGGAGGTCATAGCTCAAATCTTGAGGTTGCAAATGGAAGTGTATGAAATGACTTGAAAGTGACCCCTCGAGCCCCTTTTAAGCCTAAAAATTAGGGGTTTTTTCACCCTGATTAGCCGTCCTACTAGGTTTTTGGACCCCCAAACTTGTTTTTGTCCAATTGAGGCCTGTTTTACATCGTTTTATTGCATTTAGACATGTTTTTGGTCTCCTGGAGCCTTTTCAGACTTGTTGGACACTTTGTCCTCATTTTTCGCGAGATCATCCAAAAATTGAAAAATTTGTCCAATCTCTCGAGGGGGCATTATAATGGCATGTTTTCTCTCTAGGTAGTGGGACAAATTTTAAATATATATATTTTTTTGGCTTGGAACGAGATCGTTTATTCTTTGAACCAATGCAACAAGTGCATTGCTTCAAAGAGGGGAAAAATGTAGACATGTAAAATGTAATGATTGACATTGTGCATCGATCCCTGACTACTAACATCATTTCATCCTGAATCATCCTCAGTCTAACCATTTAATCAAATCTTATGGATTAAATTCATCAATATTCCTCTCTTAATTAAATAAAGCATTTTATCTAATTAAGTCAATCTCTTTGTTAATTAAATCAATCAATTTGATCTAATTATCCCTATTTAATTAAATAATTAATTTTATTTGATTAAATCTCTAAAGTCTATATGTCAAATTAAATAAATTAAAACCTTATTTGATTTAATCTAACACCATCTCTTTTAATTAAATAAATCAAAATCCTATTTAATTATTCTCTCATCATATTCCTCTCTTATTTGATTTAAAGAAATCCCTAAATTTGAGTCAAATAGGTCACATCATCTAACCTCTCATTAAATTAATTAACCCTTGATTAATTTAATTCTTATCATGTCACATCTTCTAGATTTTGCAAGTTGCACATGAAAATAGATTTAATTCATTTATTAAATCGATATTTTCCTCACAAGGTATCTTTTGAATATTCTCCAAATTTGAATTCAAAAATTCCAAGTCAACATGTACATGCAACAAGGCAATAACTTCATCTTACCTATCTTTTCCTTGAGCCAAGTGGCATTTATTGCATTTTCCCTTCCCTCTTGCAGTCATTTCAACAAATTTGAAATTCAAAAATATGCATTTATTGGCACAATCCTCAAAACTTGCACATCCTCCATCCACTCATAGGTTGACAAGTGGCATATTTCCATTGAATGAATGTTAGTCCCACATTGCTCAAATTTGGACAGTCATCCATCTTGGCATTCTATAAATAAAGTGCTCATATCCTCATTTGATCATCCACAAATTATGCAAAGTTATTATGCTAAAATATTTAGCCATTTCCATCCATCACCATTGAGTTCTTAGTTAGGTTTTTGCAGATTTTTGGCTTGGAACTCTCATCCTTCATCAACAAAGTGGACCAATCATAAGCAACATATCAAGATTGCATCTTAGGAATTGGGAAAGGGCCAATTTTCACATCAAATTGGCACCAATTTTCCCATGGGATCATGTGTTTTCTATTCTAATTAGGATTGAATCTATATTTTCTTGTTTCATTGTGTTTTCTATTGATTTCTTTCTTAATTTGAAGTTTGTAAATGGATTTCATGGGGAATCCTTGTTCATGCTTGCAATATCTAACTTAATATGTTTATCCATTGTGTTTTGTAGGTATTAGGATTGGGGTTCACACACCACACTCTGAAGCTTTCATTGAGGTATTTTTTCAAATAATTATACCAAGCAGCCGATTGCCTTATCTATGCTGCCAAATTTTTCACACATGTCTCTAGAAAATTGGAATATACTCCTCCCACATTGATAGATCTTAGAAACTATTTTGGTTTTCATCTCTATTTTTAAATTTACCTCATCACTAAACCTACCTTATCACTTTTAGTTGTGATATATTTTAAATGTTTCCTTGATTAGTCTACCTACAAGGGATTCTAACCCTTCTCTCCACTATTACAAAACTCTTTATTCAAGGATAAGTTAGAAACGTGGGGAAAGGTGTAGCCTATCTTGCAATCATGGCTCAAAATGGAAGCATGGAAAAAACATTTGAATTGTTTGACAATAATGTTTTCTTATAAATGTATGCAAAATGAAGTAGCATTGACAAGCTAGTGAGCTTGGAAAGATAGTGAGCTCACTCACTAGCCTACCAATGTGGTAGGGTTGAGATGGAAGGGGCTTCTATGAGGCATATGCTTCCCCTACCATCTCAACCCTACCACATTGGTAGGCTATGAGTGAGACAATTCAGTAGGGTTGAGAATCTAGGGGAGCGTATGCCTCATAGAAATGGGGTCTCATGGTACATGAGACCCCATTTCTATGAGGCATACGCTCCCCCTAGCTTCTCAACCCTACCACATTGGAAAGCTAGTGGACATTGGCAAGCTAGCTCACTCACTAGCTTTCCAATGCGGTAGGGTTGAGAAGGTAGGGGCAGTGTATGCCTTCCACTAGCTTTCCAATGTGGCAGGATTGAGAAGGTAGGGGCAACATCACTGTGATACCCCATTTCTATGAGGCATACGCCGCCCCTACCTTCTCAACCCTGACACATTGGCAAGGTAGGGGCAGAGTATGCCTCATATAAATGGGGTCTCACAGTGATGTACATCACCGTGAGACCCCATTTCTATGAGGCATACATCACTGTGAGACCCCATTTATATGAGGCATACTCTGCCCCTACCTTCTCAACCCTGCCGCATTGGCAAGCTAGTGAGTGAGCTAGCTTGTCAATGCTCCACTAGATTGCCAATAGGGTAGGGTTGAGAAGGTAGGAGCATCATGATAGAAACCTAGGTGGTGAAGACCCCAACCAACTCAAAATGATCATATTGAAACAAGAAACCAACCCCTTAAACACTATACACTCAATTTATCCCAAACACACACCTAAAAGCTTGTAGCCCTCCAAAACTACTTTTTCTCAATATCTTTTAGAGAAGGTTGTACAGAGACCTAACAAAAATCATATGAGACACACTTCAACTCCTAACATAACATGCCAAAAGTTTTCAAGAGGTTTCTTTGCAACAATATTGAAAACCAATAGGTTGCCCTACCTTTTAGGCCACCAAATGGCCCTCTTTTACAAAGGAGGTACCTCCAAAACACTTTGTTTTCACCAAATATCAACTAACAGTCACTAATTTTGTTACAAAACAACTAATTCCACCATTATTTCTCATATCCTTGACCTCTAAAATGTTGTACCACCAAACCCTCAACTTTCATGCAAATAACCTAGGGTTTATTGAAAGTCTTGACAACCGGGCTTACCAGATCTCACCAATACCAACAAAACTTCAAAAATACCTTGTAAAAACTCAAACAACCATTACATGGAAGGTTCCTTCAATATTTCATCAAAACCCTTCTTTAACACCCCATTTACACAAGGAAAACAATGTAATTCTGCCCTAGGGCATCACCCAATTTCAAACAACTTACTTCCTCTGCCTTCACGACCATGTGGACACCTAACCACAGTGTATGCCTCATAGAAATGGGGTCTCATGGTGATTTACATCAACGTGAGAGCCCATTTCTATAAAGAATATGTTGCCCCTACCTTCTCAACCCTACCACATTGGCAAACTAGTGAGTGAGCTAGCTTGCTAATGCTCCACTAGCTTGCCAAGGAATTTGAATTCACATGCCTCGTCCATGCTTCCATTTTGAGCCTATCTTGTAATCATGGCATGCCCCTACACCACCTTTGTCTATGCTATAAATAGTCTTGTACAAGATGATTGTAAGTATTTTTTACGAAGCCTTGAATGACATAAATTTCATTTATTTGAATAGATAAATATTTTAGGAACTAATATTCTTCTCATTACCATGCTACAGGTAAAATTATCATCCATGCCAAAGAAACGAAGAAGGAATAAACTAATAGACGAAGAGTATGAAACCTTCAAATAAAATGAGAGAGAATGGGTGGCGACATATTGTGAAAAGAAGAAATTGGGTACTATTGATGAAAACAAGCCAATTGAAGAGAACCTCAACTGTCAAAAAGAGAATAGGAATTGGAAACACAAAGGGCGCGAATGTGAAAGCATCATGGTAAGACAGATTCAGATACCGTAGTTGGAGACACACTCTCTACGACAAGTGAATACGAAGGGACACCATTAAGCACAAGAAAATATGGCGGGACACCAACTACCACAAGTGAATATGGAGGGACATCATCTATCGCAAGTGAATATGGTTGGACACCATCCAGCGCATCTCAAGTTGAGAGTGCATCATCACTCAGATTTGACAAAGAAGCTATGCCATCATCTCCACATGAACCTCAAGGTATGTCTTGTGCTCCACCCTTGATCGAAGGTACACAATCTAGCCCATGTCAATTAAATATTGATCAAATTCCTAATGTTGAGATGTATGTACCTAGGAGAACACCACCTAGAATTTTGCGTAGAAAGCCAAAGTATTTGATTAATATTGATGAGGATATTTTGCAACACGTGGAAGGTAAGATTCCAGCACACACTTGTAGAAGATATGTTGATAAGATTTGGAAATCATTCTTTGAAAGGGTAAATGAGACCGCAAGATGTCAACTATTTGTTGGAATGATGGAAAATGTGTCAAGCAGTGCAAAATTACAAAGTGGTGCAACTTTCATTTTGCAACTTGTGTGACCAAAAAAACTATTCCAATGTGTCTGAATATGTATGTTTATGCTAGGCATGGTCCTCTTTCGCACCCAAACACGCAGAATCACTCTAAGCTACATTCAACCGTATTGATCCCTTAAGAGTCCAAAGTGCAAAATGGCTGCAAACTTCAGCATGTTGTTACTCAGATACTATGACACTTAGAAACTTATCATATAATCCTATAGGATCATGTTGGGCCCCTCTACAATAACCTCTCTCAGTTTTTTCTATTTCGGAGGTATTTTTTAGTGGTGGCAAATTTTCACTTGGGGAAAAAGTTGTCAAATACAAGTAGGTGAAAGTTGCAAAGTGGTGCAACTTTCGTTCTGCAACTCATGTGACCAAATAGATTATTTGAACACATCTATATGGGTACGTTTATGTTAGGAATGGTCTTCTTTTGTACCCAAACATGTGAAATCGCTCCGACCTACGTTCAACCGGCTCGATCCCTTAAGGGTCCAAAGTACAAAAGGGAAGCAAACTTTGACGAGCTATTACTCAGAAACCGTGACTCTTACGAACTCTTCATCTGAGCCTATGAGATTGCGTTGGGCCCTTCTACAATAACCTCTCTCAGTTTTTTTTATCTCAGAGGCATTTTCTTGTGGTGTCCAGTTTTCACTTGATGGAAAAAGTGTCAAATGCAAGCAGTGTAAAGTTGCAAAGTGGTGCAAATTTTGTTTTGCAATTTGTGTGATCAAACAAACTGCTCTAACAGTTCTCGATAGGTAGGTTTACGCTAGGAATGGTCCTCTTTTGCACCCAAACACACGGAATTGCTCTGAGCTACATTCAACCGGCTTGATCCCTTATGATGGCATGGAAAACAATCAAAAAGAGAAACTTACACACGACGGTTGAGAAGTATGATTTTTCCACATAAAAAGCATATGATCATTGGTGCAAAGCACCTTGTTCCTCCATTTGATGAAGTAGGTCTAGTTTATTGGTTTTAGTCATGATAATGTCAAATAAGGCCATGATAGGCCATTTTGTAATGTTTCTTTTAGTTTTGAGTTAGTTTGGAAGAGATTACTAACGCTGCCCCTATTGAAAATTCATAATTTAGGCCTTAAAAGCAAGGCTAGATGAGGTGAAAAGAAGAAATTTCTTGAGAATAAGTTAGAATAGGTTGGAAATAGGGCGAGGTTGTGGAGTTTGATGTGTTCAAAAGGTCTGCAAGGAAAGGGGAGGTCAAAAGTATGTTATGACATGATGCCCTAGTTGGGAAAAGAGGAGTTTTGAATGAAAAAGAGAGGTTTGAGGGAGTAAAAGTGGGTAAAGTCAGAGGGTAGCATAATTTGGTGGCCAATTAAGTTTGTTCAGGTAGAATCAAGAGTGTTGGAAGAGGTTTTGAGGTTGTATGAGGTCTGGATATGGGGTTTTCAATAAACCCTAGTGAAATTTGAGAAAAGTGAGGTTTTAGAGGATAGTGGGGTGAGAGGGCCAATCACGCCCTAAAAATTATGGATTTTGTGGATTTGAAGACTAGTAAATTCTTCCCAATTGTGTTTTGCAATTGGAAGATTGATTGAGAGGGTGTTGCTTTGTTAAATAGACCTATTTGGGGGTCTAGGACAACATTGAGACACTAGGTTGAGGGTTTTGTTTCAAAAGAGTCTCATGGGATTTTGAGCCATGTGAAAGTATGTGTTAAAGGGTGTCTGAAAAGAATGGGGGTTGGAGAGATTGTTTATAAAATTTGAAAGTTATGTCAAAAAAGGTAGTTTTGCTGACCTACTAGAGAGACTAGGTGAAAAATTGAAAACAAGCCAAGATAGTGATTTGGGGGAAGAAAAGTGGTTGGAAGTTCTTTGTATGGTGAAAGTGGACTGAAGGCCTCCCTGTCATTGCATCAATCATCCCCAATTCTAACAAGCACAAGACATTTTTTAATTATCCTCCTTTCCCTTACAACAATATACAACCAATTGTAAATGCGTACAATGGTGAAACTTCAAAACATTTTATTTTTCCTCAATTAACAACTTTGGTTGTGAAGCATTTTTTCATTTTCATTTGAAATGATTTTCTATTCTTGAAAATTGGAGTCTAAGGGAAACAAGTGATGCTCTCATGTACATTTATTATTTGGTGTGATAAATAAAGTTTCCACCGTTGAGTCCATTTCTTATTTGTATTATAAATTATAACTTGCTTTCTCCTGAGTCCATTTCCTATACAAGAAATAATATTTCAAAAAGTTGACATATAAATCTTTCAATGTGTTTATATGGTGATGGATCAAGAACATAACAATTCATTTTGCACTATGAGGACTATGTTGTGAAAATGTTTAAAGACTATTCAAGATAAATGTCTGTATGATAATGTGCCAAGAAGTTAGCTACTTCATCTACTAAGAATATTATGTTTTGCAAGTGTTGTGAAGATTATGTATCATTTACTTAATTGAGTTGTTCCAATCAAAAGGATTAAATATATTGGAATCTTTTTATGAATCATTTCATGGAATAGCAATTGAAAACATGATTTTTTTCTTTTAGATAAAGTTGTTTAGCATCAATCAATTAATATTCAAGAAAAACCATGAAGGACAACAATGATCAATGCTAGGGCTAACCAATTAATAAGTATACATGTGAATAATTCAAGCATGTACATGTGAATAAGGGAGGCACAAGTACTCAAAAACATGTAAGCCTTGAAGTATACACATGAATACATAGTATACACAAATTAATACAAAGTACATGCATGAATAGAAGTTATACGCATGAAAACACGTAAGTCACAAAGTATGCATGTAAGTTGTAAAGCATACACTTGAATACATGTAACTCATATCTATTAAACCATGGATTTATAATGCAAATATGAACACCATCGATAAAAAATATTTGTATTAACCAAATATCCATGTAGGAATACATCAATATATGTCAATATAAGTATAAAATATAGGTACAAAATAGCCATATAGGCTTATGAGAATGCCATATAAGCATACAATGTCAAATATATCCAATACAAAATATGTACAAAAATGCCATATAGGCATACAACAAAGGGCTTTGGAATAAAAAATCATCACTCTCCATGCTCTCGAAATAAACTCTTTCCCTTTGCTTGTCAATCAGATGGCGATACATTTGTCACTCATTTATGTTGCAGTCGAGGAGTACTCCTAGTGCTCCTCCTAGGGTTTAGTTCTTGTTCAAGTCTTATTTGTTACAATAATAAGTAAAGACATTAATATATAGAAATTACATTAAAAAAATGATATATTTAACAAAATAATCACTTATCGCCATCTGATGATCACTCTCCAGGAGGGAAATATTTGAATGCCCATGCTAAGGCATGTTGAAGCCCTATATAAACCATATAAATAGAAATTAAACTACAAGTCAATAATGGTTTGTTTTTCACTAACTAACATCTATAACGACAAATGTAAATTGAAATATAGTAGTTTTCCTCATACCTCCCTTGTTAGAGCCAATGAGGATTCTATAGCAGATGAAACACCGATGTCCATTGCCATCTGAACATTCAAAGGTTTCTCTACTTGCAACATCTGAAAATAAAACAACAAATTATTCAATCACGAAAACTACAATAGCGATCCACGTCATGACTTATAATGTATGAGATAATGAACAAAATTCTAAGTACTTATTAAACTATATATTTTTTACTATCATGCTTACTATTTTCCCTATCCATATCTTGTTCGAAAGCACATGTTTTTAGGCTTTTACCCATAGTGGTAGGTCAATGAACCATTTGATAAAATGCTTTCATAGACATGTACAATAATTGTGGTGGCATAGAGAAGGAAATGAACTATTTGAAAAAATGCCTCAAAGAAATGGGGTCTCATGGTGATGGAATGCCATTACAAACAAATGCATGTCATGGCATTTCATCACCATAAGACCACATTTCTTTCAAGCATTTTTTCAAACAATTCATTGCCTTCTCTATGGGATTATTGCTTAATATTATTCTTTGATAGAAATTTTTCCAAGCATCCATAGTTTGTTGGAAAGCACCTATTTTAGAATTTTAGCCATAGTAGCAAGGAAGTGAGTAGTTTGATAAAATTCTTTGGTACACATGTATGGAAAATGTGGTATCATAGAAAAGGTGGTGAGTTGTTTGAAGAAATGCCTCGAAGAAATGTGGTCTCATGGTGATGGAATGGCATTCCATCACCATGGAACCGTATTTCTTTGAGGCATTTTTTCAAACTACTAACTACCTTGTCTATGCTATTGCTTACTATTATGCTTTGATAGATTTTTTCCAAGCATCCATAGTTTGTTGGAAAGCACCTTTTTAAGCTTTTAGCCATAGCAGTGAGGAAATGAACTATTTGATAAAATGCTAAATGGTAGACATGAATGGAAAATGTGGTAGCATAGAAAAGGTGGTGAGTTGTTTGAAAAAGTGCCTCAAAGAAATTGGGTCTCAAGGTGATGGACATCACCATGAGACCGCATTTCTTTGAGGCATTTTTTCAAACAACTCATTGCATTTTCTAAGATATTGCTTACTATTATTCTTTCATATATTCCTTCCAAGCATCCATAACATAGACAAGGTAGTGAACTATTTGAAAAGATGCCTCAATAAAAAGTGGTCTCATGGAATGCCATGACAAGAAAATGCAATTGGAAGCTTCTCCTTCTTATTACTTATGCTATGTGAAGTAATTGCATCACTGCGTATGTTGACTTTCTAAACAACTATATTGTAGTTGAAATTTTGTCATCTATCAACATCAAGTTATTAGTTATGGAATGTGATGTAATGCTTTGAGTTTGAAAGATGTGCAATGCAACGTAATCAAGGATATGAATATAAACTACACAAATCTATTAAGTAAAATTCATTAGTTAAAATTTTTATTCTATTACCTGCGTGTTGGTTTGACTAAATCCACTAACACTAGGAGGTGTTCCCACAGAACCTCCAACATTAGCCTATTCAACATTGAAAATCACATATTAAAATACCATTGATCAAACAATGCTATTAACATGTAATAAATTTATAATTGTTTACTAGTTACATACCTCAACGATAGGTGTAGAGGAGAAATAAGCAGGTGTAGGGCCGGTGTATCCAATATCAACAATGTGACCCTGTAATTTTATTAAAATCATAAAACTAAATTAGTTAATCTTGCATTTCAAAATCAAAATTTAATAAATTAAATTCAATGAACATGCTAGCTTTTACCTGAGTATCAATGCCATACGCCTCATGCAAAATGTCAATTTCCCTCTCCATCTCCATAGTTGTAGACAAGTTCTGTGTAGTAGCCTCCTAACTGTCGGTGGGGTCATATGAACAAGTCGCCCCACAAGATTGACACAAATGGGTTCAAAGGCCACCACTCGAAGACTCCCTTGGATGGCATTGTAGAATAGGGTTGGCATGTTGGATGACACTTTGGGTCAAAGAGTTGATCACCTGAAAAGTCTCTACGTCGGCACTTTCCTTCACGATGGAAGGGATAACGACATGCTCATGAGGCAGCCTAGTGAGAGGTCGTCTCCCTTGCCACATAGGATCCGGCTGTGCACCGGGTCTATCTTGAGCTGACCCCCCACCTCTCCCCTAGAAGTCTCTCATGTCAAAATAATTTGGGATTTTGTTTAATATGAACTCACTGTATAGTTTCCTAAGGAAATATTGCAGGACTTCACAATTGTTGCACACGATGGGTAATCAAAAACCATGTACCACCTATCATAAAAAAAGTACCTAATCTGTTGGTGGTGGCACCAATGAATAGGAAACCTCTTCGCATTGAGGATAATATTTTGATTTGTGCATGGGCCAGTGAATAATGAGCACAAATCACCTTTTGTAATTTTTAAATCCTTTACATCTTTATATGATAATTTATCCACGTAATAAGCCCTAGCCACCTGCCTCCTATCTTTCCATCCAATTATTTGTTTGCTAATTGAATCTACATTTTTTAACATTTCTTTCAATGAAGTTTCCAGGGTCATTCTTTCCATGGTTGAACCGTTTGGATTGCTCAACCTCTTGATTAAATCCTCAGTTTGTTTTTTATTGTTCTCAATTTCACTCATTAAATTTTGTTGAGTGCCAAGAGGGTGTTGAGGGATTGGTGGAGGATGTTGTTGTTGTGTTTGATTAACTTGAGGATTTTTTTCCTCTTGTTGCTCTGCTTGTTGAGGATTTTGAGGGTTTGCAAGTTGATTTGCATCTCCTACAAATTCAAAAATTAAATATCAAATACAACCTAAAATTAACAAATTCAAAACAAAAAGCAAACAATCCTTACCTCTCAGACCTCCTCATCAATGTGGCAACATCCTAGCGATGAAACAATAACTGTTGATGAAGAAATTTGCAAAATAGCTCCTCCTAGAATGCAAGTGCGAAATATTGGGGTTTTGGCTGTGGGAAACAAAAAAACACAATGACAAGTAAAAATGATTTTTTTTTTTTTGGTTTTAATAGGTCATAACGTGAGTGTGTTATAACGCACTCACATTATGGGCTCGTTGTGACTGAGCCTTAGGCTCGACACACCAAGCCATAACACGAGTGTGTTATAATGTGCTCGCGTTATGAGTTTTCAAAAAAAATTCAAAAAGTGGCCACAAATTGGCTACCCATCTTCATGCACCCACCCTTTGTATCAATCTCAACTCATAATCATATGGTTAATAATTGTTTAATTCTATTTTTTTCTTGTAAACTATAGTAAAAGCATTTATTTTCACTATATTTTTGGTGAACTAGACATTCTTGTAACATGGCATAAGGTTTTTAATGTAGATTTTATCCTTTATTCCAATTAGGGTTTTTAGATCTAATTATTTATTACATCCTTTTGTATTATATTTTCTTCTAGGGTTTGGATGAAATATTATTCATTTATCATTAATCTACTTACCCATACAACTAGTGGCTCATACATATGATCTAGGTTTATTAGATGCAATATCTATATGCACACCTAGGGGACACGGTATCTTGATATGTTCTTATGCCTAATACTAAAGAAGTGTTGTGGTTCAAAGTGTCATCTCCTTGGTATTAGTAAATCTTGCAAATAGTGATAGAGGTGGGTCAACATACATCTACCCCATGAATAGACTATACCATGTACTCCATATCTTGAACCAAGTGAATCAAATTGTAAGAGATGAACAACATTTTCCCATTTGGTAGATTCAAAATAGCAAGTACCATTAGTAAAATTTTATATCTCTTGGATGCTATGCCAATTGTAATATCTAATAAGGACATCCCCTAGTGCATCTCTAGGCCTATAGATACAATATTAATATGTACCCCTATCTTACTATTGGGTGGTATGATCATTTACACATCTTCCTCCACTACTAATCTCATCCCTTTTCATTCATCCTCAAGCATGATGGTCATTTTTCTAGAGGGCCAATGAAATATCTTGGTATTAGAATACTAAATATCCATGAGTGTCATGAGCATCTAAGCAAGTCATAAAAAATGTTGGAATCTCTCTTATATAGCCAACACTAACCATTTCTACCATCTAGGTGTCAATTAGTTTGAGGTTCAAATCATGGAGGTTGCATAACTACAATTGTTGAACTAGTATCTAACCTTGATCTCACCCTAAATGAAAAATCAACAAATTGATCCCTAGCATCTCATGAAACCAAAATTTGATAATAAAATGTTGAATTTATTGGAAATTTGATAAATTTAAACATTATGGTTCATATCCATGTATATATATATATTAGTAAGTTTTGCAACTTTAATCCATGTATATTGGTTTAATCTTGCATTAAGTGGGATCACTTCCATAGATATATGGTCACTTCTATAACATCAAATTAAATAAAAATATATCATATGCTTTTTTTGTATTATTTTGATCATTTTCAAAATTAAAATAATCAAAAGATAGAAAAATGTATTGCTTATTACCTTTAGGTGGTTATTACATATGTCTTGGCATACACTCTTTTAATTATTTTAGGAATATGGCCCCTATAATAAACCACGATAATGTGTTAAGGGTTCTCTATCTCTAATAGGGATGGCACAAATGAGATTTCCCTTTCACTCTCTACCCTTGCATACAACTAGGGTACATTTTCCTTAATGCTACATTTTACCCTAATTGTTAACACTTAACATGAGATATCAATATTCAAAATGATTGATATCATTGGCTACATGAATGTTACCTATTTTTCACTACCAGCTCAAACAGGTAGAGCTGAATTGCAAATTCAAGTCAAAAGGTACACAAGTTGTTCAAAAGTTTCTACTAAGTACTCATTATTGTGCAATGTTTCGTTACAGTGTAAATTTCAGTAATATTATGCAAAAAACATCTCAAAATGATATCATAAGTTTGCATAATTTTTGTTGTTTTATTCATAATGTACAAACCAAAATCCCACACAAGCCATGGGAGTAACTCAATTTGATTTTCATAATCAAATAAGGGGTGCATGAAGTAAATTAGACTATACAACTGAGAATAAAGAAGGCATAGGGTAGAAAGTGATTCGTCATTACTTGGAATGACAAATCATTGACAAGTTGAGGTCTTCATTTGTGGCTCCAGCTCCGAGCTCCGATGCACCTGCAAGGTTGATAGAAGTGTGGTTAGAGCAATGTGAATCAAATCCTATCATATGCCTATGCAACCAACAAAAATATAGTATACATTTGATCATGCATCCATCAGATGATTTCAGATTTCAAAGGCATAAAACTCAAGAGGAAAGCTTTCAGCTTCTTTTATTTTGCTAACACATTTGTTCACTATGCAGGAATGGGTTTAATATGTTCGTGATCATCTTATCTGATATGTGGAGTAAAATGGGCTACCACAAGGGTTGAGCTCAGCATATCAAGGAGGACACACTCTCAAGTTACATACGTGAGTTCATTAATATTGATATTAGTCATTAAGAGAAACTTTTGTAACCAAGAAGAGATTCAACATAATAGTCATTAAGAGAAACTGTTGTAACCAAGAAGAGATTCAACATAACAGTCATTAAGAGAAACTGCTATAACCAAGAAGAGATTCAGCATAACAGTCATTAAGAGAAACTGTTGTAACCAATAAGAGATTCACAAAATAGTTTGAGCAAGCACAGTATTGCTCATCATGCTAAAAGAATGATCAAAACATGTAAAGAACTCATCAATTTCATTGATATCCTATTTCAGCGCTGCTTTGCATTTTTACATTACATTTAAATGAAGTATAGAGCCTCTTTACACTGAAGGGAAACAGAGTACTCAAGCAGTGGAATGTTTTTCATCACTTCAAAAGCATATACACAGTCTATAAAAGAGACAAGAGGAGCAGTGATGCATAATAGGTACAGTTGCTTATCACTTATAATAGCCAATAATCATATAATGATGAAGTAATAGCCATGGTTGACATAAATGGGCAAACATAGTTATATTACAGCCATGTTAGGTTCAGTAAAGATCTGTGCTCCATTCCATTTATCAAAGGAATTCAAGTCCAGAGAAAGCTGTAGAAAGACTCAGAGGATTGAAAAAACATTCACAGCTGACAATACTAATGATATTGCACTCCATAAGTGGAAGGCAGTAATTTAAAATAAGCATCTACAGGATCTTTAAGAGTGCAACCATAGTATGGGAGAGCTTGTGATCAAATGGTGAAGTGCCATTATAACAGTTATGTAATTTACACCGTGGAGCAAAGTTATGAAAATCGTAGAGATAAATGCTTTTGATTGAGCTTATATAGAGGAAAATAACAGTCATATGGGTCAATATTTTATACCTGCAAGTTTCCAACTATGAGCTAAAAAGAGCAGAAATACTAACAGTGAATGGTGCAATGAATTTTGTTATAAAAGTGTAGATACAGTGCTATAAGGGGTAACCTATGCATGAGGAGAAAATGAATTTATATAGAAGCTTTTTATCATATCATCCATGGAGTTCACCACATAAGGAGTTTTCCATCTATTATCAAATATTTTGTCTTGTTTCATATTTAGAAAAATTGTAGAGAACACACAAAGGCCGACTTAGTCATATCAGATTAAGCTTTAGGAATGGAGATTCAGGTCACGACATCTAAAATATGGAGAGGTTTCAAATGTTTGCACAACAAAAGCATGGTATCGGCCTAGGGTTTCAATTTTTTTTTGAAAATCAAAGAACAACAGAGGTCCGAGACATTTCATTTTATACATAAAATAAAGGAAATAGTAAAAAGAGCTTCTCATAGGTAGCCTGGGGTTCTTAAAACCCTCTACATGCTTTTGTAAAAATAGAAAAAGTTTCAATGGCGACCAAGACAGTTCACAGGCCGAGTAAGACTTGTATTTTTCTACAGGAAAATCAACAAAAAAACAAAAGCCGACTATAGGAAAATCCTCCACAATTGTTATTCAATGGAAATCTCAAAAGAACAAAGGCTGAGTGATATACATTCAAAATACAGTGAAGGGAGGATCGAAATGGAAAGATCGTGAGCCTACCTGGGCTCTTTCACCTTCATACTTCAAGAAATCAACAAAAGGGAGCATAAAATCCACTGGCCGAGCTCCATAACTAGTCTATCATGGCAGCCAGAGATGTGCCTAAAACGCAAAGACACATCAACAGAGAAGATATCCAAAGGGAAAAACATCATAAATCAGTGAAAATCGCAACTAGGAGGCCCTAAACTTCTTCAAAAATGGAATTAAAATGCTTTTTCATGTTGGTAAATCATCTTACCACTGATTTCTTGGGAGGTTTGACAGAAAAAATGAAGAAAGCAGCTTGAGTGTGGTGAATTTCAAGCTCTCCGCAGACTTCCATGGCGGCACCTCTCTCCTAGGCTCTCCTTCAGGCCGAAAATAAAATGATGCAAAGTGATTAGGGTTCAATAGTTTTGCCCTTTTTTCCATTCACGAGCTTGGGTTTTTAGTCAGATCTTTTAAGGAAAAATGTTTGTCTTTAAACATTATAATATATCCCTTGAGAAATATATTTTATGTGTTGGCGTAGGGTTTGAAATTTTTATTAAATTTAAATGTTTTGTGTTTTGCATAAGAAATGTAAAGTTAGTTAATTAAATGATGCTTTATAATCATTTAATTAACTTAACTATTTATTAAATGCAAACATTAAACTGAGGATTACCCCAAAAACACATGATTAAACAAGGAGTTAATGGTGGAGTTGTTCGAGTCTGATATGCATGGGCGAGTTGATATAAATGAGATGGTTTTCACATGCTTGGGCCCACTTTTTGAGGGATTTTCGGTGCAGTTTGAGTGCTCTATAGTTCAGTTATGAGTTGAACTTGAGTTTGGATCATCATGCACTCATTTTTGCATGAGTTTGAGCCTTCTTTTCAAGGATTTTTTCTTTTTCTCATGGATTACTTTGGAGATATCATTTGTATACTAAAATTGACTTTCAATTTCATTTTCATGCACTTTGGAGTGCGTTCTCATTGTATATATTGGAAAAAATTTATCTTTTTCCTGTAGTTATTGTTTTCAGCGTTTGAATTCTACAAATGGAATTATCATGTAACTCAGCTTTTATATTCAGATTAATACAACAGCAGGTTTACAGGTTCAAATTGTGTTATTTAGCAAAATATTCCTTTATTTTCTAGCATTTTCAAAGTTTTGCCTTCAAGATTTCAGGCATCGTTATTGTGTAGGATTTGATCGAAGGATTATTGTGTTTTCAGTTTTCAAACCTTTAATTTTTCTATCTCCTTCATAAGTATCTGTATGCAGTTTAGTTTAAATTCACTAGTTATACATTGTGCATGTATTGATTAATCAATTTAGTCGTGAAAACCATGTTTTCCCTCAAGACTGCATTAAATCAAAGCCTCTGTTTAAAGCATTCAAGTGATTAGATTATCAAATCAGGTTGTGCAGATTGAAGTACTGAGAAGTTTATTGTGAATCATAATTACAAATCTTTGTCAATTAGGTGCATCACCGCTAGTTTATAGTTTTACATGCATTCATCATACATTTCTATCCTTTTTCCAGCAAGTTACTAGTTATTAATTTAAGAATCATATAGGAAGCCGACCTAGAATCCAGAGGTTCAATCTCATTATAGGTCACCCACAACCTGAGTTTGATCCAATGTTTCAATAGATTGTTGAATTTAATCATTCAAGCGTTCGGGTGCAATCTGTTTGACAACAATGACATGAGACACAAACACATTTTTGGATGAATTATATGATGGTGTATTTATTACAATTCTACTTTTGCAAGATAACATTTATGACATATAGTCACATTGGACATTACAATTACCAATTATTCTCATATAAGGTGCAATTTGACAATGTTTACATCTGTTACCCATTTCCCTTTTTGCCTACATGAACTACCAATTGCTATTTTTATCACTTGAAGTGAACCTATACTTGACTATTCCATGTGCCTTCACACTCACATATTTAGATGATTATTATCTACATTTCTTATAATCTGAAAGACATGTTTCAATGTGCTTATAATATTTATGCTTATCAATTATTTCTTGTGTCACATTATCTTTGAGGGTAACCTTAGGTGTTTCTCATTCACTTGACTATATGTAAGTTTACATAATTACCTCATACATATTAATTTGCATTCATGATGTACCTTACATAATTTTATCCATTGATATATATACATTACATTCTTACAAAATGTTACATTGATATGCATTCCATGCATACATGTTGGTATCCATTAGTATTTATTACATGCTTACACGATGTTACCCATTGATATTTTTTACATGATTATTATGCCTTATATTATTTTATCTTTGATATTATTATGATTGGCATATTTTACTCATTGTTACCAACTTTTTCCTTAACTCCAATTCATTGCATCATTTTTATGCAACAAATTAAAGGGGGCATATATTATAACTAATATATCTTCATGGTTATGATTACAATGATACAATTATGAAAATTATCATCATTTTTGGTACTAGATAGATCTTCAATTCCATGCCATGTTGGATTACACTTCCACTTAGCCAAACCAATTATCATGTTATTTGTAAAGATGATATTTTGCATAGTCAAAATCCATTAGCAACTTACAAGCTTGGTTAAATTCCTTCACATTTTTCCTTCAATCACAATCCTTTTCTACTTGGTTGGGGTGATACTAATTTCCAATCATTTAGGATTTCTCATCCTAAACCTTTTACTTTTGTTTCAAGTTGATTCAAGGTTATGGTAGAAATTGACATTATTTTTTCCTTTGCATTATATTTGTATAAAACCTAGTCTTATGGTTGGCTAAATAGGTTGTTATGTTGTTTACTATAAGTTGACATGTGATAGGTATGTCACATCATTGCCTAGGATATTTGTATCAACTAGGTGTAAGGTAGATGCATTGATATAATATTTAATTCAAGATCACACTATAAGTATCTAATTAAAGCATAATGTACTCAAAATAACTCTTTACATTTATGAACCAAAATAAGACAATCAACAACTTAAGCAGTTCTTCCATCATTTATAATCTTATACATTTTAGATAGGTTCTTTACACAATTATTCATATCACCATGAAAATTGGTCTTTTTCAAAACAAAGATAAGTAATGGTACACACATAATCATGGTAATATATAAAACTAGCAAAAGGAATATTTGGAAAAATCCTTCTTCATATTTTACAACTTGTGCATAATGATCAATCTAGACCCTCCCCTCTACTCTGTTATAGGTCAAGCTTTTGGATTTCCATGCTACTTTGAATTCTTCAACAAAGTCCTTCCTTTTTTTGGTCTTATAGACTGCTCTAGCTTCTTTGGCATGTTTGGTATTTTTGGTTTAGTAGTTTGGCTAATAAGTGGTATCTCTTCTTCAAGGATTATGTCTATCTAATGAGATCTCTAGGATATTTTTGAGGATAGAATTATGGGAAACATAATTAGTTTTTTTCACTTCCTGCTTTAGGTTACTTTTTTATTTTTAGAATGCATATGCATTATTTTTTAAAATATGTATGTGTTAAATATAGTGGGTATGTGTTCTATAAAAATTGAAATTTCACATCCATACTTTTATGTTGATTTTAGGCTCTGAATAGACTTGGAAACCCAACCCTAAGCCTTAGACACACATGCACAATCTCATGAAACTAGCAAGAGTAAAAATTGACTTTGTTAGTATGGTTGATGACTTTTTTTCTAGAATTTTTAGGAAAAATTAAAACCCATTATAGATGATAAATTCTAGTTTTCTTTAAAAAAAAAAAAAAAATTGAACATAATTTTTCTATTTATTAATTATTTTTCAAATAATAATCTTCAATAAAATTGAAATAGCATGTGTTACTATTTTTATAACTTGTTATTTTGGATTTATCTTAAAAAATAATTGTAACATTGTGTGCATGATAAAAAAATTCACAATTATTTTATGTTAAATTTACCTGTGCTTTCATTGATCTTAAGGGAATTAAGGAGGAGGCTAGAGTAACAAAATTTAATTTGAAGGCACAAAATCATAGAGGAAAAGACCCTATAGACTAAATCCTAATATAAAACTAGAGTCAAGAAGGAATTAGATAAAAATTGACTAGAAACATAATAAAAATGACTATTGCTAGCATGGAATATGCCCTCCTTGGGATATTCTCTAGCTCTTGTATATTGATGTTTTTTGGAGTTCGGATCGAAACAAATGGCATGTGACTATTCGGTGGGTACCATGGACAATGGTTTTTTTATTATCATCTTTCCAATCCCTTGAGGATAGTACTATTAATCTTTAGGGATTTCCCTATTTTTTTGCATAAAACTATTCTTTTCTTGAAAAAATAGACTATTGATTTTGAAGTGGTTAAGGAAAGCTTGAATATGGTCTCAATTTGGGTTAGGCTCCCAAAATTTCCTTAGGACAAAGAGATCATATGAGGAATTTCCAATGCTTTTGCTTAATTTTTATTAATTGATGAAGTCATGAAATGTAAGAAACATTTGTTTTTGCTATATTTTGTGTGATTGTTGATATTGAAAAGGTACTGCAAAATGTCATAAAACTATTTTCAAATTAGGGGTTTGTGTAACAAATAACCTTTCATTAAAATAAAATCATAAAAATAATGTGTTTTTTTATATTATGAATTTAAACATATTCAAATCAAATAATTAAATGCACATCATTAACTAAGCAATATGATATTCAATAAGAAATAAAATCATTTCACATGTGAATTCAAGTGTAATTTATTGGAATGTACATGCATCTATCTATCAATAAAGCATAAGCCTTTAGATCACATATATTTTACATTTTTTTCATTATACACATGAATCAAAAGATTTTTTCCTTCAAGAACAAGTCTTCAACAATTTCCAACTGTATAAGAGAGAGAATCATCAAAGTGCTTTACCTGCACCCACAAACCAATAGTCCCTTGCACACCTTCCAACTAGAAGTGACCCTACCCTTCATGAAGATAGTCGATAAAGGATTTTGGAACCATATCATGTGAAATCATGTTGATGATTATATGAGTTAGAAGTTACATGACCACAAAAAGATTAATCCACTTGCATATGAACTTCCTACACTTGCGGAAAAGTGGCTTCCATCTGAACCTGATATAAAGGAACCTTATAAATCTGGTTCACGTACATTCCTTTGCATACTGATGCACTTCAAATTTCTGCATATTCCTTCCATTTCCATAAATGCTTACCTACTACTTTTTGAGCATTGAATGAGCTTGATTTATGAAGAATTGAAATCAATAAAAGAAAATTTACTAAATCATTTCACCATAAAATGATTCCCAATCTGATGAGCTAATAGTGAACTAAGTGTTGGCTTCTCTTTTATGTTAGTTATCCTTGATGTCAAAATTGTTATTTCATTTGGCATCTTGGTGATTGGTGTTTTGGCAGGTTTTGGCATACTTGGTCTTTGGCATTCAAGGTTGTGATGATCTACTTTCAGTTTTGATAATCTGTTTATATTCAGATTTGATACATTGTGGTACTGATCAGGTTGAGCTTCATGTGCAGATAAAGGTTATCTTGCTTATACAAGTGTTGGGTTATGGTATTGGATTTTAGGTGATATCATTTATATGGTTGATCATTATATTATTTTGATGAGACATACAAGTGATGACATTTTAGTGAAGGTATATTTGTGTTTCAGATTTCATGATTATATCTTTATGCTCAATCAGTTTATCAAACCGCATTTATATGCACACATCATTCATGCATTTCTTGGTGCTTACATGATAAGGTGAAAGTTATTGTTTTCACTAGCACACATTATCTTGTGCTTGAGATTCACTTTGATATCATTTAATTTTGGTATAAAGGGAAAAATACATTCTAAGGAGAAGTGCATTGTTTACTATATTCATTGGTCCACATGAGCATTGTGATTATCATCGACTTATTTTGGGGAGTTGATATGTTTATTGGCACTATAATTCATATCGGGTCCATTGACTTTACATGGCAACATTTTATTGTTCTAAAAGTGCTTTCATAAAGCACTAAGGCCGACACTATATCTTTTGGGCTCATAGCTTATAAAGGTTACACCGACCTTGATATTGATCACACATGTTATCAAGTAGTATTATTATACTTGATCTTTGATTGGTTATTAAGCATGCACTGATAGTATTTTGTTTAGTCACTCAGTGGTGACATGGACAGTGACTTGGCTTTATCTGGCGACATTATTATTATTGTGTTGATTTTAGTTGACATGGATAGTAAGAACTCACATGGACAGTGAGTGGAAAATTATGTGGAATTATCATGTAGGTTTTGAGTTGGATCTCAAAATGATTATGTTTTATTTCATGGACTCTAAAGTTTATTCATTTGCATTGAGGATTCAATAAGCTTAAGTAAAATTAGGGTAAAACAAATGAAAGTGGTTTCAATTCACAGTGTAAGCTTACCCTAACCTGTCGTTATTAGAAAGCAGTTACATAGCTACTATGCAGATTCTAGCTTGAATGATGATGTGGGTTTTAGTTATGTTGAACTTTGGAGGTTGGCAATTCAGATGGTGGTTTTCTCTTGTGAAAAAACATGGAAGAGAGATTCGATCAACAGTTTTGAAAAGCTCAAAGTTGGGTATTCTATTTCTTGTTTCTGCATTTGTTAATAGGATTTGAGAGGTGTTTTGAGATCCAAATGGATTTGATGTATGGAACCCTAACTGCATTCGTTGCTTTGAGAATCAGTTTGAGAAATTTGGTTGATTAACGAATAAAGTTTCATTGTTCAGCAAAGATCTTTCAGTTATTCCTTTTTGGAATCCATTGTTAACTATATTGTAATGTATAAATAAATGGTTGTAAGCCATTTCTCAGTTGGGTGAGATTTTGTATGGCTGAGAATGAGAGTTCTTGAGCACATAATAGATTGTTATTATAGTGATATAATTTGTATTTGAAATGGGTAAAGAGAGAGTTTAAAAGGTTTATATCTCTGATTTGATTACAAATATTTTAGTGGGCATTATTGAAAATCATGTAGTATCTTTTGAAACTTTGAAAAACAGAGGAGTTGGTGCTTGTATGAAGTTGGTGCTTCAGAAATTGGAGTTGGCACTCCTAACTTGAAGTGGGTGCTTCAGTTTGTACTTGGAGTTGGTGCTCTGAAAAATATATTGTAAATAGATTTGAATTAAGCCTATAAGGAATTTTGGAGTGGTTTTTCTTCCCTGAAAGGGTTTTCCACTCGACAAAATTTTGTGTCTCTCTTTTATGTGGTTTGTTCTTATCTTGCTTAAGTTTCATTCTGTCATTTGTAAAATTGTTTCATGCAATGCTATGATACATGTTTAATGTCTCATTCTGTAAGGGTTCAAAGTAGAATGTTCAATCTATCATAAAAATGTTAAAACTTATGCATCAAGTTATGTGAAAATAAAGCATTGAAAAAATAATTTTTCAAGCTGTATAATATGAAAAATTACAATTATGCTTTGACATGGTTATGTAAAGTCTTTGTGATCAATCATTCTGTTGTTAAAGTTTGTTGATTTGTCCATGTTCACTCTGCATTTGAAAGGTTACATAAAGTTGTTTCAAGGTCTTAGTTCAAGTTGTAAGTCAAGTGAAAATTTTACATTAGTCTGATTCACTCCCCCCTTCTTAGAGTAATTCATCTTCCAACACTAAGGAGATAATTTTCAAGCGATAATATGGAGAATTGACAGTTGTAGAAAGGACTGTTTGAACAACTTGAGGAAACAAAGTGATGCATTCACATAAATTGATGCCAATTTAAAGGTATAATTCATAGAGATGAAACCTAGTACGTATTCACATAACCCTTTGAAAATTTGTGAGCAAACTGAAAGATGTATTCTTACAATTAATCCAAAATTTTAATTATGTAAACTAGGATTGTTGAATGAAATAGATTTTTTTATTTTTTTTAATACTATTAGATTGAATGCAATGTAATCTAGGGCTGAATAAATAAAACTAATTCTAGAATAAAAAACAAGAAACCCTAACATTTGTTAATGGATGGTATGATATATTTTTGTAGGACCAATGACTCAGAGGATTAATAATTTAAGGGAATGACTATGCCACCTCAAATTAAACCAAGGTATGGAGAAATAACATAGATAGATTTTGAAAAATATTCTACAAAAGTGATTTTATTGAGGAGATTGGAGATATGGTAACATCGTTGAGAAGATTATTTGGGCTACCATATTCTGCTAATTTTGAAGAATGGATGTATCTATACATTGAGACAATCCAATCAGGTCAACAAATTTTGCACTAGCCTAGATTTACCAACAATATCTTATGCAACCAAATTGTCAATTTTCAAGCACAAAATAATTTTTATATGACTCCATATTTGGTATATATTCACTAGATACCATGTGCACATTCAATGGATTGGAGAGAGTGGGAATAATTTCCATAAGTCCGAGAAAAGTATTGGCTTACGACCACTACCCTCAACTAGAGATAAAGCAATCCATAGATCATTGCAGAAGATTGAGTGATGCTTTCTCCATGTGGCTAGTCTAAACCGTGGAAGGATAAAAATCTAAAAGATGATCTCTTGAGGCCAAAGTAACTGTAAGTGAGAAGGGAAGTTGGTTTATACAGTTCCCAAAGTTTTCCTACATAATAATGATAGGTTTTACCAGACAACTCTACAAATTGCCCATGTATCCTACCTATAAAATTTATATTTCTCCAATACACAAGGAAAATAATCAAATAAAATTAATTTTTAGAGTCTAAACACAAGATTGGGGCTCAATTTCCCATCAAAATTGGGTGGTACAAGTTCAATAGTATTATTTGTGCCAAAGTCTCAAAAAAGTATAACATAGAATTGTTTGAGGTAGCAAGAAATAATTATGATTCATTTAATAAGATGGAAACTAAAGTATCAAACAACCTCAGAGATCAATCACATTGAGGACTTTTGGATAGATTGTTTGAATGACCATGAGGTAAGAAAGACAAGTTGCAAGAGGCTAGCTATTCAACAAGTTTGAACTCTAGGCACACATGAAATCCCATTGGATGTGGAAGAATATGGGAAGACCTTGGATGCTAATTATGAATTGTAAAGAAATTATGATGAACTCATCCCAGATCCTGAGGGGGATACCCTAGAATAGATATCACATAGAATGTTGTAATAAATTACCACATGGGTCAATTACTAGAAAAGGATGCTTTAAGCACAAGGGATTAATCCTACACATCATTCAAGTGCACAGAGAAAAGATAGACGTGATTCTAATTATAATGACTTCCTCTTGAAGAAGAGGAAAATTCATGCATCACAAGCCAAATGGGTTATATAAGGAAAAGACATTGATCCTAAAGAAATTTCATTGGAATCTAGGGAAATACAGGTTGCAAAAATTAGTAGGTACATGGTAATTAATTATTCCAATTTCTCTTCTACAACTCCTATCTAAAGACAATAGTAGTAGATAGTGATAACCTATACACCACAAAAGGTAAAAGATAAAGGGAAAACTAATTTGGTAGAGCTAAAGACAACAACCTCTCCTTCCATGATAGGGATCATTAAGATCATAAAATAAATGGAGAAGAAAGAACAAATTAAGGAAAAAATCATGGTTAGTGCACATCGGGGAGTGCAAATGTCAATTGATCAACCAACATTGTCACTAGTAAAGTTCTTGAGTCTATTGCTCAAGTTTCCAAAGAGATCCAAATAGAACTATTTCAAGAAGAACTAGAACAAAATAAAAGGGAGGAAGTTATAGTTTTATAAGATGAGCCAATAAAGAAGCAATCAATTAAGGCTACTCAAAGAGAACCAATAGTTGAACCATTGGTTGAAAATGTAGTATCTAAGAAAATAAAACAAGAGGAAATCATGACAATGTTACCTCAAGAAGAATAAATGTATTTAGATAAGGAGGTATCTATGTCTGAAATTTTGTTGGAAATTGATAAAGAGGTTGAAGGGGACACTCTTATGGAATAAAATCTAGAGAACCCTAGTGAGCAACAACATGTTAAATCTTTAGAGCCTAGAGACGTAAATATGGAAAAGCCTTAAGAGTTAAGAATTGAATAAGAAATAATAGAAGATGGATCTCCTACAGGAGAGAAATAGTTAAGTGCATGTATAAATGTGAACACACTCTCCTAGTTACTCAATAAATGTCATTCCTAGCCACAAGTGTAAGTTTTATCTCTTGACTTGAAAAGCATAATGAAACAAATAGAAACACATGGGACAAGGGAAAGGGAAAGAACCCTATTTTCAATGAAAAGGGATAATACTAGTTTGAGAAATTTAAAGGTTGCAACTCCATTGGTGGACAAAGATAAAGAAGATATGACACCAATGGATTATCAATTGAAAACCATGGACTTGGGACATTCAACCAAAGAATAGGAGATGAATGATATTCAAGCTAATGTAGATGCCTTGGTGACAAGGATGAAAAAAGATAAAACTTAGAAATTGCAAGGCTATATCAGGTAATTAGTTGTTTCAGGTCATGATATTGATCAATTACCACCTAATTTGATACTCTTGTCTAAATACCAAGTGTTAGTATTGGATAAAATGAGGCATGCAAGTAGAGTAAAAAAAAAGGATAAAATCCATGATAATGAATGGAAAAAATCAATAAAAATAGGTATCAAAGGCTCAAAGGAAATATTAAAGTTGAAAGAGAAATGACCAAGTTAGGAGATCACTCTACAAGTAGACTATAAAAAATAAAATATAATTATCCAGATTGACTAAATTGTAAAAGGTTAATACTAGCATATTGATGAAAGAAAAGGTTTTGACTCCAAAAGTTGTTGCTCAAGTACAAACTTGGCTAGAGCAAGTCAAGTTTGAGAAACAAATTTTGCAAGAGTGTCAAGATCAAGTTGAGAGTTTAAGAAAAAGGATGTTAAATTGGGTTTTTGAGGACACTACTATTATTGAGAATTTAACACAATTGATGTATGATAATAACAATGTTGATAATGAAGAAGAGATGATCAATAAATTTAAAGATTATGATATAATTTTTTTTTGACCTAGTAACCAATTTGAATGAAGATATGATGAAGGAAATTATGCATAACATGAAGTTGATACAAGAATATGAAAGGATATTCACATCAAGATAAGATAAGGTGATTCAAGTATGATAATATAAATTTTGAGACTACTTTTGTTGCATATAATCTGCCATATGACCCTAGATACTCTCTAGCTAAGTATATAACTCCAACTGGATGCAACATATTAGAAATAATGAACTAACAATGCAAGAAACATTGCATTAATTTGGTCAAAGTTTTGAATATAAAAATCATATTCCTATATGGATATGTTTGGCATAGTTCAAACACCTCTTTCTCAAATTTTTCATTCAAAGACCTTAATATTTTCACATGAACATGTTGTTACATCAAACACTCACAATGGGAAAAAGATAATTTCACCTATTCTAAAACTATTCATAGGTCCTCCATATGTTAGGGCTCATACATTCCCATGTATCTTTTTATCTCACATAAATTTATTTAATTTTGATTATCAAGATCAAATAATATAGGTCATCCTTCAGATAAGCCTATACAAGTAGTTACATATATATACATTTGTGTCAACTTTTATGCTCTTTTTACACCATTATCAATTTGATTCTTTTTTCAAAAATCTCAATTCTCATTCCAACTTTAAACTTAGGGTATACTTTAAAATCTAAATCTAATGATATATTAATATTAATTTTAACTAACTAAAATATTTTAACAAATCTCATGCATTTGTTTCTTTTGTTCTCTTTTACATTACAAAATAGTTTCCCATAGTCTTAAACTTTCTCAACTGACTAACCCATTATTTATTTTCTTTGTAGGTAAAATCTAAGGTTTATACTTATGTTACATGCCATGTGAACATGTATGTGAGTATATGTGTATATATTTTCATATACACCTACGCATTCCCACATGATTCATGCTTAATTTATGCAATGGTACTCAATGTCTAAAATGTGCTTAGTATAGTTATTCTATATTGTAGTTATCCTTTTACTGGCATAGCAATAAAATAGAGTACATAAGTATTTAGTAGTGTTACATTAATACAATGATAAATTCAAAATTAGATATAATAGAGTATGAGCACTCATTTTCACTAACACAGAGAGGTACTTAATTAGAGATTTGTATGATAGAGGTTATGCACTCAATTGCATTGGAGTACTAATATAAAATTTAACAATACTCAATATATTATTTTAGCTACACTACAATGTTGATATAAATTAAATATGATAGAGTATATGTCTTAGCTGCAATAGAACTTGTTGATATAAATATATTTGACAAAGTATGTGATCTTAGTTGCACTGGAATTTTGAAATAAAATATATAACATATGTTAATTTTATACCAAGTGTTATAATATATAGAGATGTTCACTACTTAATTCATTTAATGGTGCTTAGGCCAAGAAAAATTAAACTTTTTTTTTTTCTTAAAAAGCTATCAAGTTGGTTATTTATACTATATGAAATTAGCATACTATACTTAATTTATGAACAACAAAGTAAGAATTTAATGTTTGGGTGAATTGGCTTCCAAAAATAAACATAATATAAGGTTGGCTTACAATAGAGATGTCTCCAAAATAAAACACCAATTACTCTTGCTTCTCATGGAGAATAAAAACAACCATGTCACTAGCATTTTTATTAGTAAATATATTCTTTCATGGAAATTTTATGGACTTCAAGAAATAATGATTTCAAGACCTACAAATTCTTCTATGACTTGCTATTTCTCTCAATGACCAAGATATAGTACATAATATTTTTTTGTGGGAAAATGGTTAAATTGACTTCTAAGTATTCTATATCTTGCACAAATTGTAATTGTATGAATATGTGTGTATATATACACATATCCATATATTCATATTTGGATATAATACATAATCAATAAATAATAACCCATGGGAAGTGTTAAGTATGCACCCAATAAAATGGTGCTATAGGCAATACCTAGTAACAACTATAGGAAAGTTGATAAAAGAAATTCATTGAGCCTAGGAAGTGGCTTTTACATCTTTACATACCAAAACTATCATAAAACATCTCTTATTTCCTTGTGTTCCGTATTTTCTTTTGTAAAAAAGCTCTAAAAAACCTTATGCATGAAGCATATCTTAGCTAAATAAATAAGAGAGAAAACCACACCTACGATTTAGCCTTTTCCCAACTTTTATTCCCTTCACGTGCTATCCTTTCTCCTCTCCCAAATTGAAATCCTCTACTCATAATATTACCCCTTTTTAATCTATTTTAATCTCCCCTTATTGTATGCCAAAATGGAAAATTCCATCATTTCTCTCTCATACTTCCACTTTTGTGAAGTTATGACTCCACTCAAATTTTAGTTCCTCTACCTCTTTTCCAAGTGTTGATATGGAGTGGTGATGGATCAAAATGTGTTGTAATAAATATTCAAGTGAAGTAATTTATTATTTGAATTTAATGTTTTATGCATATTATTTAAAAATATATATATTATCACCTATATTATTTTTACAATATTTTAATTTAATAAAAAATGATCCTCTTTTATTTTAAAATAAGTAACCTAGAAAAAACAATAACTATCCTTCTCAAACATTCATCTATTCAACAGGAAACTAAAATAGGATAACCAAGAAGCAACACAATCAGCTATCTAATTTTGTTACCGAAATACAATGAAACTTGAACTTTTACCATGAGTACTAGTTAAGTTGGCCACGAAGAAATTGACAAAGACAAAATGTTGGAAACCTGAAGAGATTGTTGGAAGTTTGTCATTGAAGATGGTGTGATGGCAACATGAATTGAATGAATAGATTGATGAGAATATGATGTTGTATGGTTTTTTCATTGATGGCAACCCATTTTTGATGGTGATCCATGAAAAATATGCAGAAGTGTTGGTCTAGTGAAGATTAGATAACTAAATAAGTCCAAAATGCAATTCCAATGTTCAATGAGCCAATATTTTGGTCCGCATTGCTCCACCATGAAGAATTTGGTTATGCATTATTGAGGTGATGATAGTGTATATTGGAAGACTCTAAATCCAAAGTTTCATGATTTTATGTCTTCCACAATCAAAGATATTAGTGACAGAGTATCAGTTTGAATATGCTAGTGTAACTGTGATAGAGTACCTAATTGGAATGCTCTGCATTCCATTGCAGATGAAATTTTTTATATGAAAATTTGTAGAAGTTCTTGGGGATGCCTGTAGTATGTTTTCTCCAAGTGGAAAGTGTTTTGGTTGTTAGTTTTTCAAGTCGTGAGTGAACAGATGGTTCATTCTATTGTTACTTCACTTGTGGAGATGACCTAAGTATTTTAGGTTGTGTGGAGATGAGTAAAGTCTAGAACAGAATTATGGGAGCAATTATAGGTCATGCCAACCTATCTTAATGTTTTATATGTTTTGATTCCTTTCATAAAGTGTGTATGGTTGAGTGTTGAGTCAACTGGATGATTTGTTGCATGGTACATATATTTGGGTTGACCTAATTGATGTTTTGGTTGGTTGTGGTATATATATAAGGTTAATTCCTTGAGTGAAGATATAGATGCAAGATAATTGAGTGTATGCAAGTTTCAGAGAAGAGAAGTGTGAATTGGGATTAAGCTGAAGGATGAAGTGTGTTAATTCAATATTATGATCTTTAGTGGAACTGTATCTTCAGCATAGTCAGATGCATTATTAGTAGTTCATATTTGGCAGTGAGCCACCATTTCTTCTATCTCTTTCTATTATGGGAAATGAGCCACTAATAGTGAGCCTTTCTTCTTTTGGACAATGAGTCCACCAATTGTATCAAACTTTGTAACTAGTTACAATATCTATATTATGAGCTAATCCTCATTGTGTTTTTTCCCTTTTTGGATTTTCCACGTAAATCTAGTGTTCTTATGTTCTTTGATGTGATGCATGCTTTCTATGTTCCTTTCGATTGCTAAAATTTTAATGTGATGCATTGAATGAATGTTTAAGTTAATAAGAATACTGATTCACCCCCCTCTCAGTATTCTGAGTGTTCAAAAATTGGTATCAGAGCTTGGTTTCCTCAATTGGCTTGATCGTTGAGGTAGATCTTGGAGTTGAAACATGGCTAAAGGAAATATCCTATTCCTTCGGAATAGATTCTTCCTGAAGGATTTACTAAAGAAGATTGCATAGTGGGCATGGAAGGAGAACTCAAATCATCTCTTGATAATTTGGATAAATTAGAAGCTTAAAATAGATATTTGAAGAAGGATCTTGGTGATGCAAATGAGTGCATTAAGAATTTGAAAAACTCAAGAAAGCTACAAATAGAATCAAGGAAACAAATGATAAGCTTAAGCAATCTCATGAGACTATCACCAATTTGAAAGTGCAAGTTGAAGAAGGTAAAATAATTGAAGACTACCTTAATGCTAAATTGAAAGATAAATTTGAAGAATATGCAAAGATTTAACAAGAGGTTGTGACTTTCATATCACATTTGGAGAAAGAAAAGATCCAAGAAGACAAATTCAAGAAGAGTACAACAATGCTTGATGAGATGAATGTGAATCAAAAGGCTTCTAAAGATAAAGAAGAATTAGGGTTTTAGAAAGGTGAAAGTTCAACAGTAGTCCAAACTCCAAACAATGCTAAAAAGAAAGATGACAAGAAGGGTGATGTCAGAAAGATCTGAAGCTAGAAGAAAGATATCAAAACACTAGCACTCAGACAACCAAATGCACAAAGGTACCCATCTTTTAATGGTTATTATTATTACTGTAGTAAATTTGGACATAAGGCTATAAAATGTAGAAATAGAATGAATCAGAATGTTCAATTATTTCCCGATCGGTGCTATACATGCAATAGATTTGGTCATAGAGCTAGTGAATGCAAAAATCAGAGGATGAATGGTGTAACGCCCGTCGTGCAAACCCTAGAGAACACACACAAGGCAAATAATTTTTTATTTTTTTAAAAGAAACAATTAAATTAAATATACAACACATTAACCATAATCACATAACATATTACATCACATTACCACACTTAGTTCTCTGGGGCACGCGAGGTTACTTTGCAACAACTAAACGGAAATAAAAGATAATAATAAACCACGTAACCAAATATAATATAATAACATGAATAAATGTTCATCCATGAACCAAGAACAAGAATATTAATGTACCACATAATACAATTATATGAATCTCATCGAATAAGGTTACATAGAATCCTAACTATTACATCATTGTTACAATGTTACATTACAACCTTTTGATATAAGAATTACAATGAATTTCCCAAACAAGTGGGATGATACAAATTATAATGAATTTTGAATAACAAAGTGAGCACTGGTACAACTCCAACTGTGGAAATGCTAGAATCATGTAACACACCTGAAGTCTCAATGACGGTGCTCTGGTGGTCTGCCTGCTAATTATCTACTGCAGCAAATACACGATGAGATCTCCTTGCATCACCTACTGTCGGCTCTGATCTGGCTGGCCTCTGATTAAAACCTGAAGTGTTCTTCTGAGGACACAATCTGGCAATGTGCCCCTGCTGCCCACAAGAGTAACACCCAGTACCCCTACCAAAACCTCTGCCCCCTGATGGAGCATTTGACTACTGGAAGCTCCCTCGACTTGGTGCTGACTGGAAACTAGGTGCAGGCTATACAAAATGTTCCTGCCAAACTTGATTCCTGTTCCTGTTTCGATCCTTGCAAAACTGTGAATTGCCACCCTATGAAGATTGGAAGTTTTTCTATCTCGACTGTTGCTGCTGCTGATGACCCCCTTTTGAGGGTTGAAACCTGTTCCTGGAAGATCCTGCTCCCTGATACTGACCTCTGTGAGTGCTAAAACCCTGAGTAGGTGCACTGCCAATCTGCACTCCTATGTGGCCACCCAAGGCCATGGCCAAATTCTCCTCCACCAAGCAAGCCTTCTCAACTGCCATTTCCATCGTCTTCGGCTTGAAGACTCGCACACCACCACTGATGCGGGCATTAAGGCCCTGAACAAAGTGGTGAACCAACATGCCTTCATCATGGCTAATCCCTGCATATTGCTTCAACTCATAGAAGTGCCTTTCATACTCTTCCACTGACAGAGACAACTGCTTGAGATCATGAAACTCGTCAGCCCTGCGCTGCCTCCAATGGTCTGAGAGAAAATGAGCCTTGAACCTGTCTAGGAACAATTCCCAGGTGACCAAACTAATATCAAGGTGAAATTTCTGTTCCTCAAGGCACCACCAGGTAGACGCAAAACCTTGAAGATGCATAACCGCACACCGAGCCTTGGTATTGCTACCGTAGGGATGCATGGCAAAGCAACACTCTAAGTCAATTAGCCAAGTTTCAGCTTCTAGTCCTCCTCCCGAACCATCAAATGTCGGTGGGTGAGCTCTCAAAAAATCCCTCATATGGCCTGCTATGACTGCATCCTGAACCACATCTGTATCCCTTCGCCTTGGCTATCTTTCTCTCTCCCTTTCAACCTGCGGCTCCTCCTCTGGCCTGGGTCCCAAACGAGCCAGAATCTCTCCAAGAATGTGCTGTAACGGACTGTCCAATCCAGGCTGTCCTGGGTCCTAACCACCTGACGGATTATTGTAATAACCCTCCTAGTTGCTAGTTGGACTCAGTAGTTTTTATGCTTTGTTTTGATACATTGATACTATGATGGTACTGTTTTGTGTGATTGGTTAGTTAGACATTTGATGATGTTGTTACTCCATTTGTGGACATGATTATTTCATATGACATTGTGGTTGGTGATGTTAGTTGATTTTCATAATTATATTATGATGCAGTGATTTAATAAATTATTTTACGTGGGAATGGAATTAAATTTTAATGGTACAAGCTTGCAACATATTATTTGAGTTTTCTTTTACGTTAGGGTCATTGTTTTGTATTGCCTTTGAGGGAACCCTGTTGTCTTGCAACCCTTCATCCAGAGGCATGTTTAACTTTTGACTGTTGTCTTCATCTTAGTTATACCTTTGGAATTGAAACTTTTTGGTTTTGTGCTTGGAAGGGTTGAACGGTGTTGTTAAGACTTTTGGGTTATGAGTTATCGCGAGAGGGTTAATGCCTCGCATGTCCTTGTTGAATTTTATGCTTTCTATGTTATAGTTCAACCCTTGCCTAGTTTTCATTTTCTGTAAGGGTCTTAGGGAGAGTGGCTCTTCGTGGGGGCCGGTGCCTCGGGTAAGAGGAAGTGCATAGGAGAACTTGCGTAAGAGTAGTTAAACAAGTGATAACCTAAAAATAGAATTTAGGGGGATGGGTAGTAAAACACACAAGATAATAAACATTGGATTCCTCGTCTAGGCATTAGGGCTATCATAGACTAATGATAGACTGAGAAGGTTGTGGTCGGAAAAGTCATAACCTCATCCCCATGAGAGGTTATCGACTCCGCATGAGCTACCCTATGGTGCCGACACCTCAAGTAGGAGGAAGAGCTAGGAGATCCATAGATGGGTGTCGGCGCCTCAAGTTGGAGGAAGGGCCAGGAGATCCCATGAGAGCTATGTGATGACACTCTCCACTTGACACCCATTTGCCTTGTTTCCTTATTGCCTCTGGAATTGCATTATGTTTACTATTTCAGTTTGATTTGGAAATGTTTCTTGATCATCCTTTGGTTACTTATTTACTAGTTATTACTTTGACTTATGTGATGAGATTTATGACTTTAAGTTATTATGTTGACTCATGAATGTTGTTGATTATGTCATTGTAATCCTTGAGTTTTATGATACTTTTGTATGACGTTGAGTCTTATGATTCCCTGTTTGGATGTCCTTGGTTGGGGTCTCTTTCTTGTCAGCTCCTTAGCATGAGGGGTGGGTCTTCGGACCCACGTGGTTGGGTGGAACGTGCTAAGCACCCCATTGGGTCCCTAGTCGAGGATCGAGAGGTGCAGATTGGTGCTGTTGCGGCGACTCCAGAGTTGTATCCGTTTTGGAGCCAATTATGATACTGCGTATTTGTCTGATCATTTGTATCATGTTATCTTGTTGTATGGTTTCTGTCCATGTTTGGAAACACTTTTGTATCATTGTACCTCTTGAATAATGTACTGTAATGTAACGTTAAACTTTGTGTGGATATTGGCCATGGCAGTTGTTATTCAATGTGTTGAGTTAATCATGTATATGTTGTATTTATGTACACATATGGTTTCTTATCAATGATTTATCATGTATGTGTTAAATTTGTTAATGTTTACTTTGTTATGGACTCTATCTTTGGCTTTTATTCTTTATTGCTGTTGTATGGATTTAAGTTCGTAATGTCTCCTCATGTACCCCAAGGGACGTAAGTGTAAGTGAATTTTTTTAATTAAGTTTTATGACTTTTGATTTAATGTGCATCACATGTATGTTTAGAATATTTTTAAAAAAATAAAAATTATTGTGTTGATGTCCTTTGGGGTTCACACGACGGGGCATTACAAATGGTTACAATAATGGCATGATTTTTCAATCTTTCAATGGATATTATAATACATATAATAGATTTGGGCATAAGGATAATGAATGCAAAGCTAGAGTGGGTGGAAGAAATCCTATTCAAAAAGGTACCAAATGTCACAAATGCAACAAACCAAGACACATAACAAAGTTTTGCAGAAGCAAGAATGTGAAACCCTTTGTTTCACCAAAGAATGATCTCGTAAAGAATGTGGATTCAATTGAGATGAAAAATGAGATGAACAAGATCTAGAAAAATAAAGAAGAAAGAGAAGTAAAGGATGAGTCCCTAGTGCAAATGTTTCCTTGAAAACTAGTTGAAGAGATTTGGCTCAGGGAGAGTTTTAACATAAAATACTTAAGCCCCCACCAAAATTGTGGTGTTGATTCCTTCAGCCCATAGGTACAAATGTAGTTCAACATGTTCGAACTATTAGAGAAAACACCAATGAAAAATCTCTTAATGCAAAGATTTACAGAGTGATGGAAGGTGACTATGTCAACATCATTAAGGTTCTAGCTTTTTGACCTAACATTATTCATTGCAATCAATGCACTTTAGGTCTTTGGAAAAGGGTTTTTATATATGTTTTCACATATGAAAAGTTCATTTTCAACCAAGCATTTGAAGAGAAAACAATAGAGTAGAGGTAATTCAAAGAGATTTGAAGTTGTGAGAAACCCTACTGACTAAATAACTCAAGGTATTTATCATTTCCTACTAAAACCCTAATTTTAGAAGTGGTTCATAATGTTTACCCCTCAATAAATTGATGTATTGGAATGGCCAAGACCTAAGTTCAAGAAAAACCCATTTAAATCCATAGAGACAGATCTGAAAGGTGTGTTTTCAAATGTTTTGTTTGGTGTGATACATACTAAGGATGTGTGAATGTACATTCATGTGAAAATGGAATAGTATGATCACTAGAAGTTGGGAGAATTCTGGGTTAATGAGCTCACAGGAGATGATTTTGAGTTGAAACCAAAATTTGAGAGCTTGAAAGAGAAGATGGATGTATGGAATAATTTTTTCAAACTTCTATTATGAAAATGCATGGATTAAGTACGCATTGAGAATAATTCATTATAAACTTATGTGGTTGGATATGTCACATTTAATCGACAAGAAAACTATCAAGGAGGTTACAGGTTTATGCTCTAATTGACCTATTCCGACGATGAAGGTTGTGAAGAATGAGATGGTTATGAAGCTCACTAGAGTAAAATTTGACAAGAATGCTCTCACAGTGAAGGATATAGATGATCCAATAGTTAAATATGAATCCATGATAATAGGTTACAAGATATACGACACCAAAAAAGAGAATTAAGTGTCAGCAATAGCTATTCATACTGCTCACCAAATGGTGAAAGAAGGTTTGGACATAGATCTATGTGAGCTCTTGGGACAACAGTTGATGGAGAATCTTTAGAAGACAAAAGAGTCTCGGTACCCATTCCAGTATGGTACCCTTATCATATGTTTATTGTTTTTACTTTCTTAGATAATTTCTTGGTATAAAGAATGTAGTATGGTTGGATGGTAGTCTAGTTGCAATTCAAATTAAGGATCACTTAAGAAAGTTTAAAAGTATAGAAAATCAGGATAGTATGCTATGGGATTTCTTTAAGACCTTTCAAGTGAATATGCAAGAAAGAGAAAGGATTCCTAAAAGTATTGTTGAAAATTACAAGAAGGATATAACCTTTATGGTTACCAGAGATGAATGCATTATGCAAGCAATGGAACCTAAAATAGTCTGGATTTTGAAAATGGGTTATGAAGTAGTAGAAGATGTAATCACAGTTCTAGTTGTTCTAATGTTGAGAAAACCAAGAGACCCTACTATATGTAGGTTTGCAACCTATGAGGAGATATTTAGAGAAGTGCATTTGAAGCACACAAAGAACGAAATAAAGAAGAATGTGGAGGAAATGAAGGCAAAATTGGAAGAGATTGTTGGTTCTTCTAAGAGGACTATGGAGAAGATCCAAGCCCCATCTATGGATCCATAGGGGAAACCAAGCATTAGAAGGTCCATCAGGACTTCTACTCCCTCTCCATCTATTTTGAAAGCCTCAGGAACAAATCCTATAGTTGGTATGAAGAAGAAAGCTACAACCATTGCACTTGTTGCACAACAAAAGCCTCTAAAGAGAAGAAGAAAAGAGAAAGATACAAGAGAGAGGTATGTAGGCTATGATGATGATGAAGAAGAAAAAGGACCTAAGTTGGTCCAAAAAAGGAAGTATTGTATCTCTCTAGTAGAGACAAGTGAAAAGAGAACCAAAGTTGACATTATTGATACTAGGAGCGAAGAAGTAGAGAAGTAGAAGGAATCTTTCATTCAGAAGAGAGAAAATAAATACAGTGAAGGAGAAAAGTCTCCTAAGGGAAAGGGAAAGAGCAATAAGAAGGAAAAATCCCCTCCAGTAAGGGAACACAACCCTCTTAAACTAGATGCTTTATTTAATGGTATTGCGAATTTTGGTATGTTGGAAGAAACTGCACAGACATAACTTGATGAGAACGATGAGAATAAGGCAACAATTGAAGAGGTAATTGTAAAGTGCATTGTTACATTCAATACCAATCTAAGTGAAATTGAAAGTAATCTTTTGGATGACTTAAAAGGAGTCTTGAGTGCAAGAAGACAAGAGGTATTCGATGAGGATGCAAAAATTAGAAGTTTTTCTTTAGAGAAGATTGGATATTCTCTCACTTATGAGGACAAGGGAAGATTGGCATAGGTTTACAATAGGGAACTTAGGACTAAGAAAAGAGTTGGCACCCTAATGAGCAGGGACAAAGAAGACATAGAGAGGTAGAAGGATGAAACATTGTATAAGGTTGCAGATCTGGAAAAGGAGTTAGGCTTGTCTCTAGATGATGAGACTAAAATGGAACATGATGTATCTGCTTCGAAGATAAATGAACCTAAGAATGTAGAACATGAGCTAGTGTCTCAACCTGAGTGTGATCAAGAAGTGATGATAATAGAGAATTCCCCTCCAGTTGCAGAAAGTATTGTTGAAGGAGATAAGAATGATGATGCCTTGGAGAAGGAAGAAATATTAGCAAAACAAAATTTCTTCTCCCAGAAGTGGAAAATAATGCAGAACAAAAGGAAGAAGAAAAACAAAAGAACTAGAAAAACTCTGAGGCATAGAAAGATGAAATTTTTCCTCCTCCAAATGGTGAGAAAGTTGCAAAGGAAGAGAAGAGCTTAGAAGATTTCTTCGGCAGTGGAGAGTAGGAGGAGAAAGAGAAAAGGGAAGAAGGAAGCACTAAAATGGTTGGAGAATCCTCTGAAGCTTCTGAGGATTATTTGAAGAGTTTACTGGTACAACTTCAATTCCAACAGGTGGTGTCAACATAATTGCTATAAATTCCTATGCAACAACGACAAGTTGTCATGAACAAGATATCCCCTGTACACAAGCTGCAACTTGGTGATGCATTCCATGCCTCTACTAGAAAGGAGATTATGCAAACCCACCAAAATAGAACAAAGATGATATATGAAGCTATTAAAGTGTTGCAAAACTACATTCCAGGTGCCACCATTGATGAATATTTGTCTGGTATACAACAAATAAGGATCATCCTTGATTCCTTCAAGGAATATTCTACTGGCTTAGAGGAGAAGTTGGAAAAAGAAGTGAATAAGAAGATAAATGACAAAAGGTTGGTAGAGGCTTCCAACAAGTGTGCAATATCACATGGTAAGTTGCAGAGCAACTTAAAGGATATTCAAAATTGTGTTGAGGAAGAAAAAATTTTGTTTCAATTTTGGTTGAAATGGCTTGTTTCCATGAAGAGAATAAAAAACCAGATGGACTTAATTGAGTCTCAAATTGCTTAGGCCTCCAGAGTTTATGATCTTATAAGATATGTAAATGGAACAACAAGGATAGAAATAGAGAATCTACATGGTTGGTTTTTCCAGCTACAAGAGAAAAAAGAGAAGATAATAATACAATATAGCTAGCTTAGAGATCTTGTAAGTATAAGGCTTACATCTCTGACTAGAATTTCAGTTGATACAGAGAAGATTCTCAATAGAATCCAGTACCCAGCTCTCCAAAAGAAGGTAAAGAGCTTCATGTGAAGATTGAGAAATAGTGTGGAATACTTTCCTATGCTAAGAAGGAATGGGAGACAACAAAGAAGGATCTAGAGGCACACCTTACAAAATTGAAGGTGTCTAATTAGGGAAATCTAGCCTCCACAAGCTATGGGAGACAACAAAGAATGATCTAGAGGCACACCTTACAAAATTGAAGGTGTCTAATTAGGGAAATCTAGCCTCCACAAGCTAAGTTATACATTTTTGTTCTATATAGATAGCTTTCTAGATTGCAATGTATATATGCAGATGTATTAGAGATTTCTTGTAGTAATTTTTTGATCAATTTTGTTGGATCTAAGAGATGAGTATAGGAGTGAATCAATAAGGGGGAGTTATTCCCATGATCATAGAGATACACATCTTCAAATGGGGAGAATAGTATAAATCTGAACAATTTGATATTAATGGCCCCTTTGTGCTTGATGTCAAAGGGGGAGAAGATTGGAGAAGTTTGAGTTGTGTTGCCATTAGTGACAAAGGGGGAGATTGTTGGAAACCTAAAGAGATTGTGGAATTTTGTCATTAAAGATTGTGTGATGGCAACATGATTTGAATTGAGTGATTGATGAGCATATGATGTTGTATTGTGTTGTCATTGATGGCAACCCATTATTTATGGTAACCCATTATTGATGGAAACCCATTATTGATGGAAATCATGGAAAAGATGCAAAAGTATTGGTCTGGTGAAGATCAGATAACTACCTAAGTTTAGAATGCAATTCCAATGTTCAGTGAACCGGCATTTTGGTCAAAATTTCTTTGTCATGAAGAATTTGGTTGTGTTTTTTAGGTGATGATGGTGTATATTGGAAGACTCTAAGTCCAAAGTTTCATGATCTGATGTCTTCTAAAATCAAAGATATTAGTGATAGAGTATCAGTCTAAATATGTTAGTGTAACTATGATAGAGTACCTGATTGGAATGCTCTGCATTCCACCACAAATGGACTTTTTGATATGAATATTTGTAAAAGTGTTTGAGGATTATTGTAGTATGTTTTCTTCAAGTGGAAAGGATTTTGGTTGTTCATGTGTCAAGTTGTGAGTGAACAGATGGTTCATTCTATTACTATTTCACCTATGGAGCTGACCTAGAAGTATTTTAGGTTGTGCAGAGATGATTAAAGTCTAGAACATAATTATGGGAGCAATTATAGGTCATGTTGACCTCTCTTAATGTGTTATACATTTTGATTCCTTTCACAAAGCATATTGTATGGTTGAGTGTTGAGCCTATTGGATGATATGTTGCATGGTACATATTTTGGGCTGATCTAATTGATGTTTTGGATGGTTGCAATATAAATACAAGGTTAATTCCTTGAGTGAAGATAGAGATGCAAGATAATTAAGTGTGTGTGAGTTTCAAAGTAGAGAAGTGTGAATTGGGATTAAGGGGTGTTGGAAGTTGGAATCTTGTCATTGATGATGCAGTTTGGCAACATGAGCATGAAGTATATATATACTGCTTGATCCAGTGTTGTCATTGATGTCAACATTGTTATGATCATCCTAGAATAATGTGGAAGTACTGTTGGTGACTTATGTATAGTGCAAGTTGGTCTAGAAAGTATGGTTTATTAGGAAATTGGATAAGTATTTCCTTTGACAGTTTTGTGGTTCAATGCATCAATTTTTGGGTCTGCACTTCACTACACATTGGTATAATCTTCTATGATTGTAACTACAATTTTGAGTTCATCAGATGTAGCAATATTTGAGTTTTTATGACATTTTGTAAAGTTTCCAAAAAGATATGAATGATAGTGTGCAGCCCTGTATATCACATTTACCTTTTTTTATAGTGTACCAGTGTGGGAGATTTTGCACTTCTTTATGAATAATTATTTTCTTTTGTGATAATGAATATAAGATAATAAATTTTGGTTGAATGGGAATTCGAAGGGAGATCAAGCTTTAAGATCGCAAAGTAGATGAATTGCATGTACACTTTGGAGATTTTGTGTTTAGGTCTATTGTGGGTCAACCTAATACGTTTGATGTTTTATGGAGGTTAAGCAAGTAACTATATTATGTTGGATTCATATTAGGTCCATGCCGACCTATCTTGATGTAAATTGAATTTTGAATTTAGGTGCTAAGTGTGGATAAAATGCTTTGAGGATGAAATGCTTAATTTTGTGTGTTACTTCTAATTAGGCCGACCTAATTGAAGTTACACTTGATGTGGATATATATAGGATATCAACATCAAAGGTTAGAGAGTAGAGAGTGTGTGAAAAAGAATGTGATATGTGAATGTGGTGAATTATGTAGCAGAGCATATTGTATCCGAAGAGATATATGACTTGTATGGTGACTCACCTACATGTGTGCGATGTAGTATTAAGAAGATCGTGAACAGAGAAAAGTATTGATTCAGATAAGTGTGAATATAATTTTATACTTCAATGGAACTGTAATCTATTATATGATATATGCTATTGTATTAGTTCAAATAGGCAGTGTTGCCAACCCTTCTTTGTTCTTTCTTAGTGGGTTGTGAGCTTTTTTTGGATAGTGTGTCTTGGCAATCATCCTTTCTGTAATATCTTATATCCGAATATAATATATTATGAGATAATCCTCACCATGGTTTTTCCCTTTTTTTTTCACATTAAAATATTGGTGTTCATATGTCATGTGATTCTATGGCTATATTCATGATTTCTTACATCATTGCAACTATTTCTATTTTGTTAATTGGATGGGTTATGTTTAATTAATTTAGAGGAATATTGATTCAACCCCCCTCTTAGTATTTTGTGTGTTCAACAATTGGTATTAGAGCTTGGATCCCTGTAAGGAGCTTGACTTCTTTGGTAAGATATTGGAGTCTGAACACATGGCTAATAGAAAATATTCTATTCCGCTAGAAGAGATTTGTGCTGCTGAATACACATAAGAAGATTGCATGCTAGATAGAGATGGAGAACTCAAAGTTGCTCTTGAAGATCTTAACATAATTGAAAATGAGAATGGATATTTGAATGGAAATCTAAAAGAGGCAAATGAATGCATCAGGAAACTGGGAGAGAAAATCAAGAAGTTAAGAAAAAGGCATAAGGAAGTTAATGAACAACTGAAGCAAGTGAATGAAGACATCATTGGATTAAGAGTACAAGTGGAATAAAAGAAAATAATTGAGGAATTCCTAAATACTATGGTAAAAAGAAAGGATGATGAGTACACTAGGCTTGAACAAGAAGTGGTAAATCTAAGATTGGATCTAGAAAAAGCAAGAATTAATGAAGACAAATTTAAGACAAGTTCTACAATGCTTGATGAGTTGATTGCTTGATAGAAAGAATCTAAAGATAAAGGAGGTTCAGGACTTGAAAGAGGAGAAATATCTAAAGCATATTAGACATATAATGCAAAGAAGAATAGTGAACCTGAGAAAGTTGAAGACAAGAGGAACTATGGAAAGTTTTGAAATCAAAGAAGCAATGTTAAGAGACCCTCTATTAGACAACCAAATACTTAAAGGTACCAATCTTTCAATGGTTTTTGTTTTTCTTGTAATAAATTTAGACATAGAGCTATGGAATGTAGAAGTAGAATGAATCAAAATATTTCATCTTTTACTGGACAATGCTATACATGCAAGAAATTTGGACATAGAGCAAGTGAATGCAAAAGTTAGATGATGAATAGATACAACAATGTTAGAATGATTCGATCTTTTAATGGTTATTGCTATACATGTTATGAATTTAGACACAAAGCTAATCAATGCAAACTTAGAACAATTGGAAGGAATAATAATTAGAGAAATATCATATGCAATAGTTGCAGAAAGCTTGGACATATTGCTAAATTTTGTAGGAATAAGAACACAAGGAAGAATGATCTTATGAAGAAAGATGAACCAGTCAAGAAAGTTGATCTGAATGAAGTAAAGAAGGAAATGAAAAATATATGGAGAAAGAAAAAAGAGACTGAGGATAAGGGAGAACCTGTACCAATATCTGGTGCAGATGTTTCCTCCAAAAACTAAGCCCAGAGCTATGGCTTAGGGGGAGCTTTACTGAAAATAATATAACACCCCTATTGATATGTTGTGTCATGGCTTGACACGAAGATGTAAGATGGAAATGAATAATATGAGTCTATTGGTGAAAACTAAGGAAGGAAATATTCTAATGCAAAAATTTGTGGAGCTTTTGAAAGTTGACCATGCCTACAAGGTTTCAAAGTTCACCAGCTTTTTCTCTAAAGAATTTATTGTTGAAATGGGTCAAATCAAAGAATTAAAAGTGTGCTTGGGAAGACAAATCATTTTATTATATGCATTTGAAAGGGAAGGAAAGTGTAGAAGAAGTTGTTAAAGGGTTCAACGTGTCTCTTGGTAGCTGAACATCAAAACCCTAAATTCGTTGAAGTTGTCTAAAAGGTATTTTGCATATTTTAGTCTTCTAAAATTTTTATTTGAAAGCAATCTAAATGCAAAGGGAAGGACCAAAGATTGTAGACGTCTCACAAAGACTGCAGCCTGAACTTAAAAGGCATACTGTCATTTTTTTATTAGAAGATCTTGCAGGTGCATTTTCTTGCACTCCCTATGGAGTTTTACCGACTGAGGAAATTAAAGTGTATATTCATGGGAAAATCGAAGAAATTTCCTCTGGAAGATTATTTATTCTATTGGAAAATGAATTGGAAGTAAATGATGACACCGTAAAACTAAAATACAATTCCTTAAGCGAGAAGAGGTTGGATGTGTGGTGGAAGTTTACATCATTTGAAGACAAAGAGAAGTACACCTGAATGGTGTTAAGAAGAATTCATGATGAATCCATATGGATTTATGGCATGTACATGATAACCAGGGAAGCTATCAGAGGCATAAATTGTTTGTGGTCCTTTGGACCAATTCTAGACCAGAAATCTATCAAAGTTAAGGATATAATGGAGAAGATAGGTGCTACCCTTTATGAAAAAGAACTCACTTTGAACATGATTAGAAATCTAGTTGTTCGATATGTTGCAATGTTTATGTCACAAAATCTATCACCCAAATAGAGATAATGTAGTCTCTTCCATTTCCATTCACATTGCACAAGATATGATTGAAAATGGTGCTGACTATGACCTTTGTGAATTACTCTGACAACATTTGTTGAAAAGCCTGAAGGAAATAGAAAAGAAAAAGAATCATACATTCAATTATGGAATGTTGATAATTTTTCTACTTTTCTACTTTATGAAGGAAGTACCAGTGGTTGGAAAAGTAGATTGGAAAAATGTGGAACCTGTTGCAGATTAGATAGAAAATTACATGAGAATACTTAGAGGTCTGGATTCTCAAGATGATGCTCTTGTGGAATTCTTTGGAATACTTTAAAGGAGAATGAGTGAAGGAGTGAGAATTCCTAAGAGTGTGTTGCATAGTTACTTAGGAGGCATCAATTTTCTTGTCTCCACTAATTTTTTGCTTTATGGAAGCAATTGAGCCTAGAACTATTTGGATTTCTGAACTAAACTAAGAAGTGACTGAATCTGAAGCTATTCTCTATGTAGAAGTTCTTCTAAGAAGCCCCAAAGACCTCAACAGATCATGGTTAGAGGGTAGGACTAAAGCTAAAGCTTTTGGAAGCTCCAGGAGGGCATGTAAGAAGAGAAAGAGCATAGATAGTCCTCTGGTTGCAGAAAAAGTTAAAGAAGTTATAGAGCAAGAAGATAATAATGTCAAAGAAGGAAGAATTCACATAGATGATGTTCAACATGAGCACGAAACTAGAGTCAGAACTATCGGTGCACAAGATATGAATGAATTCATAAAAGCCTTACAAGAGATAACCCCTGGAACAAGAATTGATGCATAATTATTTGCTATAGAAAATTTCAAACACTTTGTTGATTCGTTCAAGGTATATGTCTCTAGACTAAAAGGAAAAGCTAGAAGTGAATCAAAGGCAAGGAATGTAGAGAAGAATCTATAGGATATTAGAAGGAAATGTGCAAATGCACATCACAAAGTTATGAAATGTTTGAAGGATGCTCAAACCTATGAAGAAGTAGCACAAAACCTACTTTCATGTTACTTTAAATGGTCGAATAACACACAAAGCATAAAGGATGCCATGAGCTCAATTGAAACACAAATAATTTGTGAAGCATATACTTATGATCTAGCAAAAGATAGGGATAATCAAACATGGAATAGCATTATACAGCTACATGACAACTTCTTTTCCTTGTAGAATTAGAGAGAAGAAATGATCAGACAATATGTGATGCTAAGGGACTTAGTGAAGATAAAGCATACTCATATCTCAAGTGCCCTTGCTAGTATTGAAAAACTCTCGAGGATAAACTTCAACCCCAGTACTATGGAAGAAGGAGAAGAGACACTAATGGAGCTTGAATTACAGTGCAAGACTCTAGAAAAATAAAAACGGCTTTGGGAAGAAGGTAGATCTACTTGGCAAGACATTTTGAAGAAGCTCCAAGGGTCAACTTCTTTAGGTTGACAATTCTTACTTCTTTGTATTTTCCTAAGTTTTCAAAATCACTTATTGCATAAAAGTTCCTTTTTGGTTAAGGGGAGTCAACATATATATCTAAGGGGAGTATACTAAGTATTTTCACTCCCTTTTCCATTGATGTCAAAGGGGAAGAGATAGTGGAAAAAAAAATTCAACTCATCAAGAAATCTAGAACCTCTTTTAAGTTTTAATCCCTTGTCAATTTTCTCTTTCTTTTTCCATCTCTTTTCTCAGAGTGAATCTCATCTTCAAGCTTTGAACATTTAGTTGCTTTGTCATTGAGCTTGGTATTCAAGCAATCCTCAATTCTCTTGCCTTCTTCAATTTTTACTTTCAAATTAGAGATCACATCTTCTACCTCCTTAAGTTGAGTCTCACATCCTTTACCTCCTTGTATTTGAGCTTTCAATTTGCCAATTTCTTCTTTTGATTCTCCAACTTGTGCCTGCAATTTGACAATTGTCTCTTTGATTTTTCAAGCATGTACTCATATTTCATATTTAATTTTCTTGCTCCATTCATATCTTCAAGAGCGGACCAAATTTCTCCTTTACAATCTACTTCACAATCTTCTAGATTGATGTCCCAACCTTCAGGTTCTATTGATTCTAAATTTGGTTCTGGAGAAAACATATCATTGATCATTACTTTAGATCACATATGTTCAAGTACAGGATCTACCTCAACTATTAGGCTTCTCAAAGGAACTTGGATCTGATACCAATTGTTGAACACATCAAAATGTTGAGGGGGGGTGAATCAACATATACTAAAACTTAAACAACTTCATTTGCAGATTAAACATCAAATCACATTAACTGAAAGAAGAACAGACATGGAAGCATGCACCACACAAGGACACCAAAATTTTTATGTGTAAAAATTGATGAGGTAAAAACCACGATGAGAGTTAACTCACAATATATGAAGTTCATTTCTTACAAAAAAATTATAATATTATTTAAGGCTCATTGTCTAAGGACTTGCAAACTAAGGTGCACAACCTTAGGGAAAGATACAAGGAATTATTGAAGAGGCTCACTACATGATAGCAGGATACATGAAAATTATAATTAGAACATGAACATGAACTTCTGTAAAATAAGCATCTATCATATGTTGATGTTGCACTTCCTTTTTATATAATTACTCCATCATACTGACTTTGCACACTTCATATTCAACATACTGCATAATCTCTCATCAATCAATTCACAACTGATTTTTTCTTCTATAAATACCCTCCGCAACAACTCTAAACACCAATTAGGTCATCTCCAATATGACCTATAAAATGAAATGAGTGATACTACATAGGTCGGATTCACACTTATGCATTATGGAGAGAAAATGGGTTGTGGATCAACACACCACATAATATGCCCCAAATACATCGTAAAACATCCTCCAAAGAAAAATTAATTAATTAGGATCAACCATAGATGAAGGGAACAATACTATCAACCCAATCAACATTCATTACCAAAACTACCAATTGTTCATCTTTGCACCATCGGGGAGAAACCAAAAACATCATGTGGACCAAGATATGAAAAATGTAGTCTATGCACAATATCTCTTCAACCTTCTTTTGAAGTATCTAATCATTATGAGCTAGCACAAGAAGAGAAAAATATTGAACTGATGAAAACATAGCATCCCAAACAGACTACAACACTTCAAAACTTAGGATATTGCATTGTTGTATACCAAAACATTGGATACTTGCAAGGATGAGCCCATACACTTTTTTGAGCATATTCCCAAGTCTGCACAACCACATCTATCACTCCAGAGGAATGCATAGCATTCCAATAATCCTTCATCAATACTTTACTCTACCAAAGATCAGATTGAAACTCTATCACTTATAACTTTCACTATAGAAGGTGTAATGACTTGAATTATTGAATATAACACCTTCACATCTTGACCATCTTATCTTCTAAACCACAAGAAAAAACTTGGTCTACATAAGGATGTGGACCAAAATACCATGACTCTATCTTAGAGTATACACTGTGAATTCCTTAGCAAAAAAAAATCAACTTATCTACATGTGTGGTATACCAAACATGAATGATGATGATGTAAATATATTTTAAACACATCAAAACATGTGTACCTACCTCCACATCATACTTAGACACCAAGCTATTCACCATTCTTTCATATACTACATTGTTGACTTGTACTAACAAATATCTCTACACATCAACTATCTCTAGAGTATATACAATCTTCAACACACATATTTATATACAATCTTCAGCACACACATTTGACATCAATGACAACACATATTGAGTCAACATCAACAACAACACCTATTTCCAATAATCCCAATATTAAAGGGGAATCTATTATGCAGAATCCCCTTAGATAAAGTGGAGGGATGAGATAGAAAATGGGTGCTTTTGAGTACCCTAGGTTATGGGGCAAGTTGTTTGTCCCATGTGACATGGTATTGAGGCCTGTGTCATATGTACAAATGGGCCATGTATTATGTTTCAAGTACATATATATACACATGTGAGGATGTGCAATATTTGAAGTAATTTGACCAAGATTAATGTGTACAAGTCAAGCATTAGTGTTTTGATTAATTTTATCTCACTAATGAAAAGTGGATGGAAAAGGAAATTAAATAAATAGGTATATTTATTTAATTTTTGGAAAGGGGATAGGAGATTTAGGTAAATATTTAGATTTATTTACCTAAGGTGAGAATTAGAAGAAGAGTGATTCAATTATTTTAGGCTAGAAATGGTATTGGATGAATAGTGATTGTATTAATTAAATAATAAACTTTTATTTAATTAATAAGGGAATAAAAATTAGATAATTAATTGGATAAGCATGGATTTATTCAATAATTTATGGAAGGAATAATTAAATAATTAATTAAAATAATTGTGTCAATTTCAACTATCTACATATTTTCCTCTTTGAGATGTTACAAAGTAGCATCATCTCAAAGAAGAATAAAATTGACTAGGATAAAATGGCTAGGTTAGGAAAGATAAGCCCTAGTTATTGGAAGGAGGATTTAATGGGAGGAAGATGTTGCAAAGTGTGCACCCCTCATCTCTTTATGTTCTGTAGCATAGCACTAGGGTATGTGACATGGCTTAACCACCTCCTATAGATTCATTAACTCTGGTGGTTGTATCAAGCATTAATAGGTCGATATTTTGGTGCAACAACAACCTTTTGTGCAAAATTGGTATCAGATCTTGGGTCATAGGTTCAAACCCCTTGCTTACACTAGGGGGGATTGTTGCAACGTGTGGTCCCTTGGTCTCCTTGTTTTGTACAGTGAAATGCTAGGGTTCGTGACATGGCTTAACCACCTCCCGTGTATTCATTAACTCTGGTAATTGTATCTGGCATTAATAGGTTGATCTTTTGGTGCAATGAAAACTATCTGTGCAATAGAAAGATGATAAGGATGATGATGCTCCCTCGAGAGGACAAACAAGTTTCTCAATAAGCCTTTTCTTCTTCTTCTTCCAATACGAAGCAAGTTCGCATATACTGGGCGTAGTTCTCCTTTGTCCTCCACACGAGATTGTTCAGTCCTGAAAGGATGTCCTCTTGGTCGTCGTTGAATCCCAAATTAGGCTGCAACACCGGGAATATCTCTCTATGCAGTAACACCATTTTTACTCATGATAATTTCTTCCCCAATGAATTTATTTTTTGAATTAAAATCCCTTCTTTGCTTGAACGTGTTTGTTAGCTGTGAAGAAACTTCAGAGGCCCTCCTTCTAGCGCCAGTTTCTCTATTGATGTGATTTTTATGACCGCACCAATCAGCAGAACAAAATAGTCTGAAGGCTACTCCGTTCTCTCTTGATCAAAGTATTCTGTGTGCTAAGATTGCAAGAAAGTTTGCACATTCAACTCCAAGGTTCCGAAATACTTAGAATACCCTCAGTAGGTTTGATGTGAATTGTTGTTTTCACGAGGGGACTTACACAATTGTTCAGGCTTCTTGCAGTTAACAGTAAATGGATGATTGGAGGGATTTATGCAATATGGATGATTTGGAAATAAGTACTTTTTCCTAAAGCTAACCAGGAATGTGCGGAAAGTAAATGAGTGTAAGGCCTAAGAAACTTATATTCTATTCTAAATGCAAGATATGTGGAGCTCAATTTCGACAGACTTTGACCAAATTTCACCTAGCCTCACTTCGAACAGCTTCAGCAAAATTAGTGCAATCTTCAAAGGGATAGCAAAAGATGTTTAGATTATAATTTAGCATACATACACCATCAGAATGACGCATATAAGTATAAAAATCACAATCGAAGTTAAACTCAAGATAATTTCCAGTCGACCACGCAAGGCGAGCTTATCATCGATAAGCTGCTAGTGGTATGGGATGAAATGAAGCTACCTCAATATAACACCACACATCAAAGTAAGCTACTTGCATGAGATAAAAACTACACTACTTTATGCTACTTGGATCCGAAAGGAAGAAGAGACCTTGCTAGCTATCCATGACAAAGACGAATTCCACCATCAATGAAAAGATCTATTATCATGAAAGTGTTACACAACAATCTCTACAAAAGTTTTCAAAGGGAAATCTTTCTTTCTTCTCCACACTATGCTAAACTATTAAACAAAATGTCTACTATGCTCTACTCTCTAGTTTCCAATCTCTAACTCAATTCTGATTCTGATCTAATGTATTACAAATGAGGGGGACTCCCCGTTTTATAGGTAGCCCGGTCCAATGGATGGCTAAGATTACAATCAAAAGAATGGCTAAAATTAAGCCACCTCAGCCCTAACCCTAAAAACTTCCAGAATGGGGAGTGGTGCAATAAATGAGAAAATATTCCCACTCACTCCCAAAATAGTAAAGGCAATTAATGCCCACAATCAGTCTTCTAGAAGATCATCATCCAGAAGTGCATTCCCATTCTCCTTCTCTATGGCTGCAAACTCAACGAATCTGCCAAGTACAGCCTCAACCTCCTGAACTGAAATAGGTGGAATGCAATCTAGCTGAAACTCCAATACTGTAACAGACTGCTCATGCCTTGCACAAGATTTTCTCCAAGCAACTAAGGAATCCTGCGTGCTCTGGATCAAGGTGGAGAAAGTAGAAGTGTTCTCAAAATCATCTTGTACGAAGGTCTTTACCTCCGAAAAGAAAGGCACCAGCCTACCCCTCAAATTATCAATATTCACCTCATCTGGATTCAACCACCTAGCAAATATGGCCTCGATTCACACTTTCACACCTTCAACAAATTAGCAAGTGTGCACTTCAACTTCAACAATATGATCACTCCAAGCTTCAGCAATACTCCTCTTCAAATCAAATTTTTTTTCACTTGTATTGGCAATTTCAGACTTCAGCAATAGAATGGAGCTTCAGTAACAAACTCAAGTCGTCCTTCTCAGCTTCAAATCGAATCTCAGCAACACTTCAGCCTTAGCAAAAATTTTGAACTCTTCAAGTTTCAGTCCTCAGAGCAAATCAAATTCTTCAGCTATGAAAATCAAGTGAGAAACCTCTCAATTTTATAGCCAAAAATTGAATTCTAGAAGGAGCTAAGTATAGCTAATGCATTAAATTTCCACTACTCCACTTCAAGAATTTGAATTTTCCCTCTCTGGTATTTCTGACACTTGTCTGAGAATCTCGACCCTCTAGAAGTTCAACTTTGACTAGCATGTCTCAATTTACTTTCAAAAATGTTTAATTAAATTTCATCTTTTAATCCATTTAATTCCCCAGCCGAAGCTCTGTCTTGAAAATTTTAAATTTGAATCATCTCCGATGCTATGGAAAATTCATCTGTGAAGAATTCGATCGAAATCATCTAGGCAATTCACTTTGGATTCATCGTTTGAAGCATTTTCCTTTCAAAAATAATTTTATTCAAATTTTCCTTAGAAGATTTTAAATTTTCCCTTAGGAAAGTTTCACAATTTGAGCACTGATTAAATTCTTCACTGGAAAAGCGTTGGCGAAGTGCAGAAGACATGGAAATCCATCTATCATCGCAAATGTCCAGTACTTAGAAGAAAATTTTCTCTAAAACGTGATGAATCCATGGGTACACAACTAATAGGTTCATTTAAATTTTGAATTTTTAAACCTTAGAAAAATATTATTCAATCAATTTTAACCCATTCTTCATCTCTGTGAACATCCCGTTGCTCAGACTTGATAAATTTTTTAAATTCATCCTGCATTGTCATCATCTTCTGACTTCATCTCTGAAAACTTGCTCGTGCTTTAGGAAGAAAAATTTATCACCTTGAGTTCTAGGCGTATTTTCTAAGGAAGAAAATGCTTTGCCTTAGAGAAAATTTTGAATCACTTTGAAAAACTTTGCCTTAGAAAAACTTCACCTTGGAAAATCTTATATTCAACTCAATCACTTTGCCAGTGAGAAAAATTTATTTCACTTAGAAGATCTTCCTGCAAGCACATCATATTTTACTTCTATCATCTTCAACGCCTTAGGAAAAATTTTATTGTTTTGCAACTCCAACGCCTTGCATTTTATTCCACACTTTGAAAAATATTTTCACTTGAAGCTCCAACGCCTTAGCAATATTCATCAACACCATCTTGTATTTTATTTCACCACCCTAGGCGCATAGCATATTTGAAGAAAATTAAAACCACGCCTAGCACTTTATTCACCCTTGGCAATATTTTCTAACACCATCTAACACTTACCACCTTGGGCGCATATAGCACTTGGAGAAGAATATTACCACACCTAGCATTTACCTTGCTTTGACCACCCCTTGGAGTATTTTATTCACCCTTTACCTTATTCACCACCCAACGTTCACTTTTACTCTCTTCATCTTGGGCGCATTTTGGCTTGCATGAAGGATGACTCTTCAACTTCTCCATTTTTGTCTTCACTTGACCTCATTTGGGCACATTTAGGCATGCATGAAGGATGAAAATTGTTGACTTGTTGACTTCTTTGAACTTGGGCGCATTTTGATGGGTGAGGAGGACAAATTTCTTTGACTCCTTTGACTTGCTATCCTTCTTTGGCGCATTTTAGCATGTGTGATGGATGAAACTTCCAACGCCTAGCATGTGACCTTTCACCTTCCTCGTTTTTGTCTTTACATGCCTTGCTTTGGGCGCATTTTGCCATGGGAGAGGGAAAAAATTTGTTGACTTCTTTTGACCTCCTTTCATTTTGGGTGCATTTTCACCTATGTGCAGGATGGGCGCATTTAGGGGGTGGTGGAGGATGAGTTCTTACACTGAGAAAATTTTCTTGCTATCAACTCTCAAGGTGGGCGCATTTTGCTATGTGTGCAGGATGAACTTCTTTGACTTTCTTTGACTTTCCAAGCATGGGCGCACTTTAGCCTAGGAGGTGGACGAAGTCTCATACTTAGAATTTTTTATGCTTTCACCTTGAGTTGGGCGCATTTTGCCATAGCTACAGGATGAAAAACATTGACCTCTTTGACTTTTATGCTTTATGGGCGTATTTTGGCTAAGCAGGAGGATGAGTTTTGGATTTAGAATTTTCTTCATGCCTCTTCATCAACTTGGGCGCATTTCCAGGTAGCTATAGGATGAAATCCAATACTTAGCCATTTTTCCTGATCTCTACTAGTTTATCCATGCCCTGCTATTTATAGTAAGTCTCCTGATTTTTGCATCTCTCAAGATTAGAATGACTTGAAACTTCAAACACTGCATCCTCACGACCTTGTTACCCTGTTGACACTGCTATTTTTAGTTGGCCTGCTATTTTTAGCCCATTCCTGAAGGTGCTTTGCTATAAATAGTAACTGCTTGCTTCTGATAGCTCCACTACTCCGATTGACTTGAAATTTGAATGGGGTACTCCTCACCACGTGACCTTCCTGCAGACATCGGCGCATGCAACTAATTTGTTATTTTTAGCCTGTTTCCAAAATGACTTACTATAAATAGTAAGTGCTCTGTTTGTCTTCTAATTTTACCAGCAGATAGCCTGAAGGATGCTGATCACGGTGGTTTACACTGATTTTCAAAAATTCTGACTTTTTTCCCTTCTTTTCAGGTCTCGAAGCTGGAAACCCTAATTTGCTCTGCATGCGTATCAAATGATCTTTGTTTGTCCTCATTTCTGTTGCATTGCAATCAGCTCATGATTCTGAAGTGTTGGGAGGTGGCTGCCGGGATGCACCTGCTAAAAATATTAAGTTCCTTACTGAGTGGTTATCTCCGTTTGCATGTCACATCACTATGAAGCTCTCAAAAAACCCATAAGGAATCATCCGACATGCAAAGAAAACCCTAACATGCAAACCCTAAAAATAGCCCCAAAAGATTGAACTCTGAAAGTTGTCATGTTATACTATTGCGAAGGTCTCGAAAAACCTAGAAGGAATATCCAGACATGCAAAGAAAAACTCTTCATCTAAGCCTTGAAATTTGCTCTGAAAGCTGGACTGCTAAAAATAGCAAGTTGTCTGTTTTCGCTCAAATTTTGCACACGAGCAGCTTGATGTGCTCCGAATGTAGTGTGACTGTTGGAATTTCAAAAATGCTAAAGGATTGCCTAGAATTACACACTTACTCAAAATAGTAAGTACCCAGAATTTGATGAAATTGTAGTGGAGGCCCACTGGAAGCATACTGACATCAATGTTAATCTTTGTTTTCAATTTATCCACTTCGTTCGACCTCGGGCTGACCAGGAAAGATGGAAACCCTAATTTTCAGACTTGGCCAAATTCATGTTTAAGCTCAACGGTGGGGAAATCCCCGGAAAGGCAGACAACAAAGAGACGGAGAGAGAGAGAGAGAGAGAGAAAAAAACCCAAGCCAAAAGACCAGAATGGAGCAAAAATTAGGGGTCCCCATTTTTAATGGGGCGATGTGTGAAAAGGTCACAACACCATTGAAAAAACAAACAATAGCGCTCAATGATGTTTAATCCCATGAATCATTTTGTTAATGAGAGGAGACCCCTTATTGGGGAAGATTACCTAACACAAAGCCTACTATGGTATTTTAAGACAATAACAGTGATCACAAATAGAGGAAGTTGTTTTCAAGATATTACAATCTTTACAGGCAATCATAAAGGGTGAGCAGTCTCAGTGGTGCAAGATAACAGAGAACTGTGGCTTGAAAAGTGTCATAAAGAGGCTTGAAAGAATTGTTTCACTTGAGAGTACGAAGGAACCACATTGGTCAATGAGGAGGAGATTTATCATTATTTATGATAGTGAGTTATTTTCCATTATCATAAAGAACAACATAATTGCTCAGCTGGAACATTCATAGAAGCATAAAGAAGGCAATCATAGTTTTGGAAATGGTAATGGAAATCAAGAAAAGGAAAGGAGGGTTTTTGCTAAAGATAGTCATCATAGAAACCATCATAAATCATGGTGCTTCAAGAGAACAGAGCATAATCATGAATAAGGGCAGTTTTGCTTGGAAATGCTTTACAAATTCTATTTGCAACCAAGAACCAAATGATAACAAAGGTGGTCATCATTGTCCTCAAAAGCAGCAAGTGGAAGCCATTATCCATGTATGGAAGTTACAGTAATAGTGGTTTTGTATTCAAAGTCAAAAATAGATATTCATGATGTCCATTATCATAAAATGCAAAAACCAATTCAGATGCTCACAGAAAACCCAGTTTTCAAAATTGGAGCTTTTCATTACCCTCACACTGTGTAGTGGCATTGAATCATTTTTTAACAAAATCTGAAGTTTTCTTTCAAACTAGAAAAACCCATTTGGGTTCATCATGAAAATCTAATAGAGAGGCAACAAAAATGGAGAACATTCTATAAGAATGGCAAATGAAAACTTTTTTATGCATTATGATAGGTCGTGGCTAAGCAAACCTCTGGTTTTGCAAAATATGGAAAACCCATATGGGATTTCAAAGTTCAAAACAACATTCCTACATATTATAGAAAATGGAGTGCATTTACAAAACATGTTTGCATTTCTACAAGAAAATATTAGTTTCTAGAAGAAATCAAGAAACCCACTTGGGTTCGTTTGAAACAAGTTGCAAATTCGGAATATATATGCTATAGAAAACCCACTTAGGGGTTTTGCAAGTGTATTTCAAAATAGAAAAGGAAATGAAAAAATACAGAGGAAACCCATGTTGAAAAATGGAGGCCGATCTCATAGGCCGTTTTGTTTTTCTTTTCTTTTCTACATACTGAAAAAACCCATCTGGGTTGTTAGAACATTTGCATATACAAAGGAAAAAACTGAAAGACATTATAAGGTTTTCAAATGAAGTTGAGCATTTTGTCAAAACACACTATTTTTTGTCCATGACTGCAGCTAGAGAGTTATTTTCTTTAGGAAAAACAATAGAAAACAACAATGGGGTATCCCTATTAACAAATGCAAAGAAGAAAATGAACATTTGTTGTTATCTTTTCAAGATGGAGGGCTAAAAAAATATAGCTTTCTTTGCTCAAAATTAGAAATGGAGTCGATTGAATGCTTACCTGGAGCTTTTGCTCAATTTTTGCCATATTCAAAGCTTTGTCTCTCTATAGAAAGCTTCATTTAAAGATTTTCATGGCGGCTGAATGGTAAAACAACAACAGAGAGAACAAATGAAACATATGAGTCAAAAAAAAATTCCATGGTCACGGCCTCAAGTTCTGGAATGACTTCCAAATGATAGAAAAATACATATTTTAAGCTTCAGAATGAGCATTTTACCTTTTTTCCTTTGTTTCTCATCAGTGAATCTCAACAAAACCATGTGATCTCCATTGTTTTTCCTATGCTTGCTCAAACCCTGGTGGCTGCATCATTCCCTCAAGATTATGCAACAAAAAAATGATGGGATTTTCCCATTATTTTTGTGTTTTGATGATTAGGGTTTGACCCTACTTGAGTTCGATGGGATTTTCTTCCCATTATTTTTAAAAATTGAGACATGTGTTAATGCATGGGGGCTGAAACTAAACTTGTGTTGACTTTGGCATGTTATGTTATGCCTTAGGTGTTTTCTCCTTTTTCAAACATTGCCAAGTCCTTAACAACATGTGGAGTATACCATGAAGCTTTTGAGATATGCCTTTGTTTTTTCCCAACATCATGTGACTTGGAATATGCTTTCCAAGGAATTTGGAGGTCGGCCATATTGGCCAAGTATTTTGGAGCTCTATGATGCCTTTGAAAACTAGTGATATTGCCCATGTGGATTAAAGCGCAGAATGTGATAAGATGAGATGGTCAAATGCCTTGGAAGCTTTTGAAAGCTTTTAGATATGACATTATATGTTTCATTTTATTCCAATGTTTAAGGATATCATGTATGTGATTTGAAAATCACTTTTATTATGCCTTTTAATGCAAATGTAGTACAAGGAGATGGTGGGACCCTTATTTTATGCTTTGAATTGTAAAATGAATTGTTTAGTGATGTTTTATGAATCACTTAATCAAGATCATTGTCTTTAATGCTTTTTGGAGTCTTGTGCTTCAAAACACACATATTGCATGAGGAGAGTTTGGGTCAATACTTGTGTGAAAACCAATCATGTGTTGAAGTCATGAGGTATGGTTGAAGACATGTTTGCACACAAAAGGTGTGACTCAGCCAGTTTGAAGGCATGTGAGCAATTTGGAGGAATGTTGAACAACATGCAGAAAGTGTGGAGGGCTTGTTTTGACTATTTTGGAGGTTATTTTGTCACACCTTCAGTGTGACCTTGGACTTGGCTCAAATTTTCTTCATGTGGAGGATAGTTTGGAGGGTTTCTAGAAGGTTCTTTTTGGCCTTTTCTGTTGTATCTGACCAGAATCTTCTGGAAGCACTTGTGTGAGGGGTTTTGGTGTGTTTTTGCTTAAGTATGTTCATTTTGAACATTTGGGCAGTTCTTTCTTTCCAGCAGTAGGATAGCTTTATTTTCTTGGAGCTATTTTCATGGAGTAGTATTGTAACTCAGATAGGCCTATTATACAGTAAGCACTTTGAATTAATAAATTAGAGCATTTTCATCTTCTCTCTTCATGTTTCGTGGTATGCAATTAATGGTTGATCAATTTTTCTTGTGAAAATTTATCTTTCCTTGCAGACTTGTCTCATGTTTATACATCCACTTAGCAGAAAATGTATGTTTACAGGTTATAAGTTGTGTTGTTTAGTAGTGTTGTTAGTTTTGAAACCCCTATTTTCCTTTTAAAAGCACTATTACAGTCCTTCTTATAAATTATTTATGTAAACTACATTGGAAAGTGAGTTGTGTGAGTCAGGCTTTATGATTTTAATTTGAAGGTGATAGGTTGTTAACAGGTCTAGGTTGTTTTGGTGCATCACCTTAGGTTTTTCAACGTTAGGTTTATTTTCATGCAAATTCTTACCCTTATCTCAAAGATTACATAGTTAGGTGACATCGAAAGGGGAAGCCAACCCTTATCACTGGAGGTCTGTTTTCGAACAAGTTACCCACAACCTAAAAGCAGTCCCATGTTAGTCCAAATCTGTTGAGTTCATCTAAAAGCTTAGCAAATAGGGCGCAGATTTGGGAACCTAACAAGGATCTTGTTCGATGTGTATAAATTCTCAAATGCCAACTTTTTTCATGTCAAATTTTTATATGAATTCACATGAATTTCTTGAAACAATGAATGGATTCTTTAAGTAATTGATAGTATTCATCCAATGTTATTCCCTTTAGAATTTTTGAAAATACTTTAGCAACCATGTAGTGCCCCTCTCGCTTGCATCTTGTTAATGTGAGATCAATGTTTTCACTTCACCATTTCCTTGAGATTTTTGTGGTGATTATTTTTATGGCTCTAAATGGTGTGTATGAACCATTGTATGTTCAAGATGAGGTTCCTCAATATGTCGGTTGTTAGCATTTTGTATGTCTACCTATTTGGTTATCATTATGCTTTAGTTTAGTGATATGTATTATTTATGTTGTGATTAAATGTAATCCTGATTATTGATGTTTAGAAGGAATGATTTATTTAATGAGTTATATAATTGATTTTATTTATGCTTTGATATTCGACCTCATTGGGTGATTATGCTTTGTTTCGACTATATATACATTGAGCAAGTACTCTCGGTGTGCATTGAATGGTTATAGGTATAGATTTATTTTTTCACTTGGATACACATGTTTGAGTTATTCCCCAATGGTGGTTAATTCAGAGATGTCACATTAGGCCTCCCTATCCATTCCTTGATCATACTTGAATCAAGTATGATATGTGTCATATTTGACCCTATGTGAATTTGGATCCAAATCATAGGTGGTTTTGGATTTTGTTATGTCATGAACAACCAGTAAATGCCTGGTTTAATAATTGGTTTAAATTTTGTATTTTTCCTATAAATGAAATGTTAGGAATTTAAATGATTTCATATGTTGGTTATTAAAATATTTTTTATACTTCAAGAAAGGGGAAAATAGAAAGAAAGTAGAAATGAAACTTAATCTATTATCTACTTTAATTGCAAAATTTTAGTGGGTTGGGAATTGTAGGTTATGTTTGATTAAATATCATGTTTGAATTCTTAATTTTGTTAATTCAAATGGATATATGCTTATATTGATTTAAATTGTGAATTTAAATGATATAGGTTATTTAAAAATTGATTGATGTGTCTATTTCAATTGAGGAAAATGGAAATTAAGGAAATAGAAAATGAATTTTATTTTGATTTATTTGAAATTGGGAAAAGGGTAAATAGGAAAAAGGGGTTTTATTTTGAGGATGTAATTTCATTTTGGAATTTTTTTGAAGAGGATAAAACCCTCTTTCGGGAGATTTTGTTTTTGTTGACTGGGAGAGTGTTTGGAAGGGGAATTTGATGAGATTGTATTTATCATATTAGGAATGGGAAATGGAATGTGCTTGCAAGTGATCTTGTGTTTTCATTTGTTCATGCTTAAGGTATTCTCCATTTGAAGTTTTAATATAATTTGAGATATTTTATTTATTTCTTTTAACTTAGTCAATTTCTTTCAAATTTAGATATTGGAATGATTGGGGGAGTGTAGACACCTCCCAACGCAATTCATTTTGTAAAATTTCATGCTCATTTTATTGTTTTGTTAATTTTTTTGAGATTTTGCAAAATATGGGGTTATAATGCCCAAATTTTTGGGAAATGTGTGAAAAGTGAAATTGATGTGAAAAGTGTGTTATTGGGCATATTTAGAACCAAAGTATATTTTTAGAAATTTGAAATTTGAAATTCCAAGCTTTTCTTCAATGGTGGTTTTGGGTTTTCTATGGTTTTTCCTTTATAATTAATTTTAGAAAATTTGAATTTAGAAGTGACTTGTGATGAATTTTAATGCAAGGAAAGAAGTCTCCCTATTTATTTTTTATTTAGAACCAAATGGTAGTTTTAGAAAAATGAAATTTAAAATTTAAAATTTCAAGCATTCTTTAATGGTGAAATTGGAAAATGAATGGATTTCCTTCATAAAAAAAATTTTAAAAATTATTTTTTTGATTGATTCTGGATGAATTTTAATGTGAAATAAAGTCTCCTTAATTGTTGTTGATTTAGAAAATTATGAGACCATGTTTGTTTTACTTCGAAAAAATGAATTTTATGCATTATTCTTCATATCATATTTGTTGAAGAATGTGATGAGCTTAGGGTGTAAGTAATAGAGAGTTATGGGAATGGATCCCAATCCAAAGTGGTGCATAGGAAATCATGGTGTGGGGGATTTTGGATTAACAAGTGATAACTAATGAAATATGGTAATTAATTAACCAAGATAATGGATATCCCCCTCATGCCTTGAGTGCTCATACAAGTTAAGGATGGTCGAGGAAGACAAGTCACTTAGGGGTTGTAAGACTTGTAAGATCAAGTACCCATTGTCTATCGGTTTTGCGTTGAGCCCCACCTGAGTTTCCATGATGGCATTCCCTCTCTTTCTCTCTAATATCTAACTCTAGTGTAGTTGAGTAGTACCCAAAGGATGATCTATTCCCTTTCATGTGATTAGGTTATGTCCTTGGTGAGTTTGTCCAAGGATGATTCTTTGTATGGAATTGGTGAGTTGGCCCAATATGGATTGTGACATGACATGGGTGAGTTTTTCCAATATGGATTGAGTTATACCATTTGTGATTGTATCAAGTGATTTCTTGTATTGGATCAATCTCGAGATTTTGGTTAAGTGCTTTGATATGATGTATATGGTGAGTGTTTTCATCATGTGTGGTGTGTGTGTAATCCCTTAAAATCCATGTGTTTGGCATGAGTGTTGTGCTTGTGGCCCCATGTGACTATCCCCTTGCATGGTGGGTGTGGATCCTTTTGATTCCATGAGGTCGATTAGCATGGTAACCACCATTGGTGGTTGGAGGTTTGAGGATTGAGCTTGAGTTTGGTACCATGTAATAAGTATACCTTATGCTATTTAGTACTTCACTCAAATGTAAAATGTATATGTAAAGGATGTTGAGTCCTATTATTATAAATTGTAACATTTGATAATGGAAAAAGAATATTGGTTTAATTACATGTCTCAATGTTGGAATTGAGCATGATTGATTTGGGATTTTAAATATTATAATTTGCAAAGGCTAAGATGAACTTAGGAACATCTCATTTGGTTCTTTTCAAAGTGTCTTCACTGTTTTAACCAAGACTATTTGGAAAGTTGTCTAACTCCAGTGGGGTAACCTGGTAAGTTTGGGTTGCCTTGTGGCATGTTTGGGTGGACTGGTACCATACTGGAGCAGCCTAGTAATTTCGGGCAGCCCTATGGCATGTTTGGGTAGCCTAGTACCATACTAGGGCAGCCTAGTTTTGGCAAGAAAAAAACTACAACTTTTGTCTATCTATGTTTGGGAGGCCTCATCCTGTGTTTAGGAGGCCTCATCCTATGTTTGGGCAGCATGCTTCTCATACAAAAAAAAATACAAATCCTCTTAACCTCAAATATTCAATGGTTTTATAAGGCTAATTCTACTAATGAATAGGTTTTATGCCTTGTATTTTTCTCATTTTGATTGTTTCAGTCGTCAGAACCCTCAAACACCTAGTCAAGTTTCTTTATTTCAGGACTTATCTTTCTTTATTTCGAGGTTGTGTATGGGAAAATCATGTAAAAAAATATTTTTCTCATGATCCCAGTGTTCTATTTCGGTGTTGTGTGCATGGATTATATGTTTTGATTGAGGACTTGTTCTCCTCTTGTCTTGCTTTGTGTGCCTTCTTTTGAAGTTGTCTAGTTGTCAAAACTAGTGTTAGGGAGATCGTGCACCTAGTCTTGTGAAGTCTTGGGAAGGTTTTAATCCTTTGTGGTTGGACTTTTTGGTGTTCTCAATATTCCTCAAAGTTCATGGGGTGTTGTGGAGTATTATACTTCTAATTATCTAATGTCAACGGTCGCGTTGTGATGAGACATCTTCGAAAGTGTGTAGTTTTCTAGAAGTGACTCATCATCATTCTAGTTAGTGATGAGTTATGTTGCATGGTTAGGAAACCTTGTGTGAAGGTTTTCCTCTATGTTAAGAGTTTTGATGAGCATCTAGATTTGGATTGGAGATTGATGATTCCCTCATCCTATCCTAGTATTTTATTGTGAGAGAACACAATTGTGATTTAGTAACCATTCGCCATGTAGGTGTTGTTCTACCTCTCTGTCTCATATGTTCATCATGGTGTATTTATCTCATGAGTGGTTAGTATTCTAGTGTTTCTACCTTGCTTATTCAATGGTAAAGTTGTATTGTTGTATTCATTGTTGTTTCTTTGTGACACTTGTGTGCACATTGTTGTGCAAGTGCACCATATTATTATTGCATTATCACTGTCATTGTCCTTATTTGAAAAAAGTTGTTTTGTCAAGTTTTGTTATAAGCATGTTGGCTTGGGGAATTAAAAACCACAACACCTCAATGGAGAAGCTACTAAATATTTTTAGCATAGGATTTATTGTGAAAATTTAGATCCCTTCCTTTGTACCTATGATGCAAGTGCATCCAGGGTGTGAGAGAAATCTTGTATCAACCAAAAAAAATAGTAGTGTTGTTTCTTTTGGAATAAGGGATAAGCTGGCTAGAGTTTGTTGAGCAAGAGAATGAAGTTATGTCTTGAAGATGTACAGAATTTTGGGCTTCATGCCTCGGTCTTACAGCTTATCGCATGCCAAGGAAGAAATACAAAAGGATTTAGTCATTTTCATAACAGGTTAGTTTGTTTCAGACTTCGGGCTAGTGGCTTACTCCGTGATGTGAATGGGCAACATCGACACTCAGTGTTGAGGCTTACTTGATTGCTAGGGAATGCATGATGCATGGTGAAACTTTGACAACTAAAAATAATAGAAGTTGGAAAGGATGAGTTCAGGCTTTGCGATTCGGGGATAGGGAGTACACCTTACTCCAAAGATGGTAGAAAATATAAGGGAGGAGCAAACTCCGACCCTTGATGATTTGTGTTTCGGCGAATTGGTTCACTGACAAGATATGGGGATTTCGAAGAGATATGGTTTCTTGACTCTCCAACATGGCAATAGTGAAGGTGACAGTGGTGAACAGTTGTGAAATTTCTCGTCAAGGGAAGATGCATATATCAATAGGATGAGTTGACAAGTCTCTTCAACATTCTAATAGGAACTTAATCGGTGAGACTTCCAGGTATCAAGGAGAGTTGTTTTAGTGTCCCTTCGACACAATGAAGGAATGGCGTTGACTTTTGTGGGACCTGATAGGAAGGTGGTGATGACGTGTATTGAAAAATGGTAGTATGTGATTGGTTGGAAGATCAATCCGCATCATTGTTGTGAGTTGAATGGTGATGACATGGATGACAATGGTGATGAGGTATCGGCGAAAGAGATCAATATCAGTGTGACATGGAATTGTCTCAGTCTAATAAGTAGTAGTATCTTCAATGGTTTGAAGAGAGGTGGGTAAGGCAAGAAGATGGTGATCAATGGTGTGTTTGAGAAGACAGAGCAGACAACGAAGAAACCATTCTAAACTGGTGATTGACAGAAGTAGTGGTTCTAAGACAAGACAGGTAAAAGCATTAAATGAATATCAGATTGCAGGTGAATGTGGCGAATGGGAATGAAACCCTAGTTTCTAGTTTGATGAAAATACAGTATACAATGAACTTGGACAGGATTATGGGAAAATAAAATTGCTTGTTGGTGAAGATAGAGAGGAGGATATAATCCAAGTAGAAACAGGAAGAGAGGAGAAAAGGGGGAATAGAAAGCCTGGAGTTAGGTTAGCGTCGGCAAGACTAGAGGTCAACAATAGGAAGACTATAGAGGTTTTTTGTAAGCCAAGGAAGCCTAGAGCGAATCTATTTCATATTTGTAGACTTGTAGATGATTGTAACCAAATCCCATGTGATGGCTATGCAAATGATGTGATTAGAAGGCCCATGTAATGAAGCTAATAATAGATCTTTGTTTCTTCTAGCATAGGTTGTGTTTATTTATGTTATTGTTGTGAGTTTTGGTCTATAAGGGAAGTATCCTTTTTCAGTAGTATTAGAGTAGGAGTTCTTGAGTGTGCAGGCAAAGCACCAAACGTGAGGTAGTTTGCACCAGGATATAAGGGTTGGAGTGTGTGTGAAATTTTCTTGCAGATGTATGCAAGAGATGAACTAAGGTTCTTGTGTCTATGAATAGATCACTGAATGTGAGGCAGTTCACATATGTAAAACTTGGGGGTTTGAAGCTTTTGTTAAAGCATTGAGAGTGTGTGGATTTGCAATAGCATCTGAAGGTGTTGAATATTTGTAAACAAATCATCGAATGTAAGGTAGTTTACATATGTAAAACATGAGGGTTTGAATATTTTTTGTTGTTAAGTTACAAAGAGTGTGTGGACCATGCTTATAGATTGATGTTTAACTTGTAAGGAGATATTTCAAAGGATTGAGGAACTGAGGTTCCCTTGGTTGTAAATAGATAGTTGACTGCGAGGCAGTTTACATCAGTAAAACTTGAGGGTTGAAGATTTGTGTTGTTATGACTTTGAGAGGCCTGGAAAATGGACAAGAGAAAGGGAAAAAAGAAAACTTTTGTCATTAGATGGGTTCCAAGGATTCCTAGACTAGAGGAAATCAAAAGGAGATTTAGAGAAAAAGAAATGATACAGTTGCAACAGAAAATAAATGAATTGGAGGACAAGATAAGAAGGTGGAAACAAAAGAAGACAAGAGTTGAAGATAAATTTTATCTTTCTAATGATGTTTTGACTACAAGAAAGAAAAAGGATGCAACAAAGTGTCATGCATGTGACATCGAGAAAGAGGATGAGCAAGTTGAGGACCCTGGACTTGAAGTTGAGAGATGTCTATTGGAAGACATGAAGGATGAAGATACAGAGGTTGCAACAGCAGCAAAAGAGTTGATTGCGATGGAGAACATTGAAAAAAAGGACACCGAAGTTGAAGCAATTGAATAAAAGGTAAAACTTGCATCTTGTGAATTCATAGAAAATTCTAGTTTTCATGTGAATGGTATGAATGGGATGGCTAGGTATGAGAAGGTTAAAAGTTTCAGATTTTGGTGAGGTTAGAACCAAATTTGGTTTGTGTTCCAAAATGACATGGAGAGTGATAATGAAGGGAGAATTGAAACAATGAAAGTTGCAACAGAAGATAATGAGGTTCACCCATATTTTGGTGTATGTTCCAATGAGGATCAACATGTAGAAATGGAAAAAGTTGTTGTAGCAATAAATCCATTTGACGGCATTGTAATCAAGGATCAGGAGATGAAGTGTGAAACCACAATATGTCCTTCTAAGGGCATACAAACAGTGGCATATTATGTTGAAGACAAGAAAGAAGTTTCAGAAGTGTGGACTATGGAGAGGAAAGAGGTAAATTCTAATTTATATAAAAAAATTGATTTGTCTGAGCATGATAAGAGTAATGTAGAAGAATATGTTGTAGAAATGAGTGTCTTTGTGGATGAAAACACTACAACTAGAAGTAAGGAAGGAAAATGGGGAAAGAAAGTTGAGTTGTTTGGTGATGTGGCCTTGGCATCAGGTGATGACTTCTTATGTGATAAGGAGATTGGTATGACTAAAAATTTGTTGTAGGGAGAAAAGGATGATTTATTTGATTATACTGCTAACATTGATGTGGATGTAGAGGAGGAAGTGATTGCAGCTGAAAAATGTATTTTAGAATGCATAAAGAAAGAGGAGTACAAAGTTGTACCCAAGGGCGGTGATGAACAAGTGGATGTAGCAATATCGGAGAAGGAGGTAATGCATAATAATTTAAATTTTGTGATGAAGATATGACTGGATTTTGTATGAATGAAAGGATTGTAGTAGTGGAAAAAGAGTATAATGCATTGGTTATAGGACAATAAGGTGATATAGTTTCATGTATTATCAAAGGCATGATGGAAGAGAATGAAGTTGAAGTTGCAACAGGTGATGAGAAGGTAAAATAATCTCTTAATGAGTTTAAGAAATATTATTTTCATGTTGAGATGGATGAGTTAGTGAATGTATATTAGATGGTTCAATTAAAGCTTATTAGGGATGATTGGTATGCAAATAAAAAATTGTATGGTGTTGCAGAGTTAAGTCCAGGTGCAAATTGGTGGAGATGGAAAAACTATGGTTGGTTGAATCCCACAAGATTAGAGGTGAATGAGATATACATTTGGAGGAGGTGGTCGGGTTATGGTGGAGTTGATTCTACATCATGGAAGAGGAGTAAAGAATAGAGTTTTTAGAGGAGGAGATTGCTTGTTCCAGCTAAGTGTTTGAAGAGGAGAAAGAAGAAGCAATTGCAGGTACCAATTTCAGCAATGGGGTTGGATGAGGATTGCTTGCAGTTTGAAAGGGTGGTACTACCACTCAACTCCATTTTGTGAATCCATATTCACAAAATTCTTCCTACCTCGGGTGTCTAATGCAGGAGCATCCAGGGTGTGAGAGCAATCTTGCATCAACCAAAAAAAAGTAGAGTTGTTTCTTTTGGAATAAGGGCTAAGCTAGCTAGAGTTTGTTGAGTAGGAGAATGAAGTTATGTCTTGAAGATGTGCAGAAGTTCGGGCTTCGGGCCTCGGTCTTACAGCTTATTGCATGCCAAGGAAGAAATACAAAAGGAGTTAGTCATTTTTGGAATAGGCTGGTTTGTTTTCGGACTTCGGACTGGTGGCTTACTTTGTGATGTGAATGGGCAACATCAACACTTAGTGTTGAGGCTTACTTGATTGCTAGGGAATGTATGATGCAAGGAAAAACTCTGACACCCAAAAATAATAGACGTTGGCAAGGATGAGTTTGGGCTTTGTGAGTTAGGGATAGGGCTTATGCCTTACTCCAAAGATGGTAGACAGTATGAGGGAGGAGCGAACTTTGACCCCTAATGATCTGTGTTTCGGTGAATTGGTTCATTGGCAAGATATGGGGATTTCAAAGAGACATGGTTTCTTGACTCTCCGACATGGCAATAGTGAAGGTGACAGCAATGAACGGTTGCAAAATTTCTCGTCGAAGGGAGATGCATATATTAGTAGGATGATTTGACGAGTCTCTTTGAAATTCCGACAGGAACTTAATTGGTGAGATTTCCAGGTATTGGGGAGAGTTGTTTTAGTATCCCTTCGACACAATGAAGGCATGGCATTGACTTTTTGTGGGACCCGATAGGAAGGTGGTGATGATGTGTACGAACAGATGTTAGTATGTGATTGGTCAGTAGATCAATTTGCATCATTGTTGCGAATTGCATGGTGATGACGTGGATGACAATGGTGATGAGGTATTGGCGAAAGAGATCAATATCGGTGTGACATGGAATTGTCTCAATCTGATAAGTAGTAGTGTCGTCAATGGTTTGAAGAGAAGCAGTTAAGGTAAGAAGATGGTGATTGATGGCGTGTTTGAGAAGACAGAGCAGACAATAAGGAAACCATTATGGTTGGTGATTGAAGAAAGTAGTGGTACTAAGGCAAGACAGGTAAAAGCATTAAATGAAGATCAGATTGCAAGTGAATGCAGCGAATGGGAATGAAACCCTAGTTTCTAGTTTGATGAAAATAGAATGTGCAACGAACCTGGACGAGATTGTGGCAAAAGAAAATTCCTTGCTAGTGAAGATAGAGAGGAGAAAATGGGGCATAGGAAGCCTGGTAGTTGGGTTAGTGTCGACAAGACTGGAGGTCGATAATAGGAAGACTATAGAGGTTTGTTGTAAGGAAAGGAAGCCTAGAACGAATATGTTTCATATTTGCAGACTTGTAGATGATTGTAACCAAAGCCCATGTAATGAAGTTAATAATAGAAGATCTGTGTTTCTTCTAGCATTGGTTGTACTATTTTTTGTTATTTTCATGAGTTTTGGTCTTCAAGGGGAGTATCCTTCATCAACTTATGAAAATTTGTTGAGGGTATTGGCAACCTCAATCTTAATTTTGTTATCTAATAACTCTTTCAAACATTGTAAGCATGTTCTAATGATTGGATCATTTGAAGGAATAAAAGTATATGTTATAGTAGGTGGGTGCATAGAATATAGTGGGGGATGCATAGAGTATAGTGGAGAATGATTGGTTAGATTAATTTTTAGGATGTATGGTCTCGATTGGTTGAACAAATAGTTGGAAACTCTATACTAATATTTTAATTAAAATTATTTTAATACATTGATCTTCCTTTGCACATCAGATATAATATGAAGAAATTATTCTTGAAGTTTGGTTTTGATTTTAATATAGCATTTTATTGTAACATTTTTATGCAAATGGGTTAACTGATTGATAGATTGCAACCTAGTCTATTCAACCTCTAGGTTCCAAACTTAATGAGAATAACCAAGCAAGTTTTAGAGCTTGAAGCTTGATTTTGTTGTATTGTGTTATTTTTTTATTTTGTGTTGTTTAGTTTATTTTAGATTCCTTATGTTATTTTAAAGTCCCTATGAATTATGACTTGAGCCCACATGGTAATGGTTTCATAAGCACTTAGGTTTGTAATCTAATTCTCAAGATATTCAATTTTTCTATCCCTCTCTTCATAAGTAGTACGTCAAACTTCGTCTTCATGGTTAGGGGATTAATGCCTAGTGATGTAAAAATGCACAAAATTATTAATGTATTAAAGCCTTTTTTTTAACATTTAATGTCAATACATTAATAAATGAGACAATAACACAGAAGAAGACCATAAAGTCAAGTATTTTCTAGATGTACAAGACTAGATGTACCAATTGTTGAAGAAGGAGTTTAAGAGAATTGATCATATCATTGATTCACGTATAGCTAGAAAGACAAGGAAGGAGTATTGGCAATATCTTGCTCGTTAGAATAACCGTGCAACAGATGAAGCTTCATGGATCAATTCTTTAGATTTGGAGAAGTTTGGAATTTCGATTTCAAGCTTTCCCAAATGTTCATGTGCTCCTCACTCATGGAACATTTTCGTACACGATATATTTGATGTCGAAACAAGGAGTCATTTAATTACTTCAAGTGTGGTTTTCATTTTTATTATTTTAGGTTGCACTTTTGATTAAAGTTTTGTTGATGATAGAAAGACAAATAAAATGTTTAAAATCTATGAAATTTACAATGATAGGCATGAATAAAAATGCAGGCATTTATTTACATGAGGGAAAATATAATTTTGAATTGCCAAATAAAATAGGAAAAGGTGTGGGCAGTAGGGGAGATGAAAAATAAAAGTAAATGGGAGAAGAAATTAAAGTGAAGGAAAGCTCACAAAAGACCACGAAAAGGAGGTAGGAAGAAAACATAAGGGCGTAGCAACAGCCAGAGGATAGGTGCGTGGAAAACCAAAAAAGGAAGACAGTAAATAAAAATATCACTTTAGCAGAAATAATACAGATTGTGGGTGTGGGGAAAAGAAGAAGATGAATGAAGGCATTGAAATGAGTTCAAGTTTGTCTCTGGCAATGACGAATGAAATAGGAATAAGAGCTGCAAGCATAAAATTTTGTAATTGCATATTTGTTTGGAAATAATTGAAAGAAATATAAATGAACTCATAAATGTTTTTGAGTTTTTTTTTTAATCTTCCATTTAACAATTGTCTGATAAGACAATTGATTTTCAGTCTGCATTAGTAAGAAATGTTTATTAGTTGTTATTTTGAAAAAGAAAAAAATCATTCTTAGTTTTGACATGAAAATTTGGTAAAAAGGAAAATTATTATACTGCTATTGTAAACCAAAGCAAGCTAATTATAATTTAATCAACCCATACTATTTTATACCTAATTTAATTAAGTATATCTTGATTTCTAATTAATTAAACTACTTACTAGATATATTGAAGTGACAAACAAAACTAAAATCCCAACATTCAATACTATGTTTCAATTTGGAAGCAAGGAAATTAAGGTTTGTCCTCAAATCTAAAAAATATTTTCCTCTTATTTGTGCGAAAATTGCAAGCAATGATAAACATAAAGAAAAATGTTCACATTGGCTTCACTTAATATATATGCAAAAAAATTGACATTCTTAGCTTCTTGGGGTTAAGCAAGATTAAGTTGTAAGGGAGTGGTTTAATGCAAGCCACAAAGTGTATGGTTGAGAGATTTTAACAATCAATTACATAAACTTGTAATAAAAAAACCTAAATATAAAACAAATCTAACTACTTAACTTGTAACGAAAAACACTAAATTTTGCAAGGAAATGATTATAAGTTATCTAAGTTGTTTACAATTTTTTTTTAAACCACTTCGTCTTATAAAAATATTCTATATAACTTCCAAAAAATATTGCATGAACAACAAACAAATGTAGGTTTATTAATACTAAATGAACATGGTTTTTATGCCTTGCAAAAGAGTGTGAGGAAGAGGTCCTGGATTGACCTTACTTAACCTCCAAGAAGATTTTGAGATGTTGATGAACATTGATTTTCCTATGAACATCAAGGTAAATATTAATTTTAATCTTAAAAATGATTTAGTACGAAAAACCTTATTGATAGTGTCTGGATTTTGACTATTTTTTAAAATGTTGTCCCTTCTTATCCAATGTTGCCATCCTAATTTATCTAAAATACCTTGTAATTGTGTTTTTCAAACTAGATTGTTTGTGTCATCTCCCTCGACAAGTTCCTATGCCTATGTGCAAGTCGTCAAAATTTTAAATCATCTACATCCTTACACCAAATCCTTTGAATTCTTGCACTTGCAACTCATCACATTGGCACAAGCAATTGGAGTGTTTTTGTTACACCCCAATTGTGTATTTACTATTACTATTACTATTTAGGGTAAATGTGAATGTAATTTGAATTCTGAAGGTGAATAAATTATGTTTGCACTTTCCTATCAATGAATTATGAATGAATGTTATCTCATTTAATGATATGTGAAGAAATGCATATATGTGAAATGAATGGTTATTGAATTGATATTCTAACTATGGAGATGTATTATGTGTAATGCATATTTTGTGAACAACTAACTACCGTGGGCATGTGCTAGTTGGATGTAGGTATAATATATGTTCAATCCTCCAGGTGGAGGGGAAATAGCACTCAAGAGAAGATCTTGGTCGAGTAACTAGTAATGTAACCTATTTGAGCTTACACACACTCATAGTAGTATGGTTGAGTCAAGTTATTTTGTTGGGAGTTGGTAAGTCATCCTTAGTTTGATGTGTTTGCATTAGTAAGGTTCTTGATTACTATTGAGTGCATTAGTGGATGATGTTTATCTATTTGAGCTTGTGAGTTCTTCTCTACATTGCTATGCTTGTATTGATGAGTTGAACATACGTGGAATATGTATATGTACACATATGCATGTCAATGT
>VDFB02068204.1:83137-101843 GCA_007258455.2 Sequoia sempervirens | reverse complement strand
CACATCAAAAATATGTTGCCAAGAATCTATAAATACAACCTCTTTGTACAGGAAATGGATCCCAACTTTATGCAATATTGATCCTCGCCTATCATGAGGCAAATCAAATAGCAATCATAATAATGGCTTTTCATTTACCTTCATCTTAGTTTACAATAGTTTATTTTATCATTTTCATGTCAATTTCAAGCTACAATATCATCATCATATCATTTGTAAATCATTACATAGGATTAAAGATTCGTACATTTAACAATATCTCCTTCTCTAGGTTGTCATTTTAACAGTCACAGTGCTTAACAATCTAAGAGCCACAGTGATTTAATAAATCTTTGGAGATAGAGAGCAATAGGACACTTTTAAGAGATTTCCTACTTTAATTAGATTAATTGTTGTTTAAATCTCTTGATATAATGTCTTACTAGGTGTTTTTGTTATTTATTTATGCATATTTTACTCACACACTTTCTACCATGTTCTTCAATCTCTTATTGTAACACCGGTAGGCCTTTATTTTAGTAGAATAAGCAAAAAATATTCCTTCAACACTCCTAGCATCAAAATTTCCTATATCTTCATCTCTTCTAATATAGCATCTACTCCCAAAGATTTTGAAATATATAATAGTAAGCTTATGACCAGTCCATAGCTCAAAAGGGTTCTTACCAATGTCTCCTTTGATTTGTACTGGGTTGAGGATATACACAACAGTGCTCATAGCTTCTCTCCAATAGATATGAGGAACATTTCCTTCCAACATCATAGTTTTAGCAACATCTTGAATTGTTTTATTCTTCCTTTCCACAACTCCATTTTGCTGAGGGGTTCACAATGTAGATAATTGTCTCTTTACTCCATTTTCTTCACAAAAAGAATTAAACTGACCGGAAGTGAATTCACCACCTCTATCCGATCTCATACATTTAATCTTCAGACCAATCTCTATCTCAACCATAGCCTTAAAGATCTTGAACTTTTCCAATGCTTTAGATTTCTCCCTTAAAAATGTAGCCCACATCATCCTTGAATAATCATCAATAAGCAACATGAAATACTTGTAACCTTGTAAACTTTTGATTCTAGAGAGACCACACAAATCAATATGCACAAGCACCAAAAATTCATTTGAACAATGTTTTTTGCTCCGAAATGAAATTCTAGTTTTCTTTCCCAACTTGCATTCCTTGGAAATAGCATTAGTAGGTTTTACCAACTTAGGTAGATCTCTCATAGCCTTAGTAGAACTTATCTTGACAATGTTATCAAAGTTAACATGACACATTCTCCTATGCCACAACCAACTTTCATCAACTTGAGCAATCAAACAACTTTTACTAGCAACATTCAGATGAAAGATATTACCTCTTGTTTTTGTACCTAATGCAATCACATTTCTAAAACATCCCAATATTCTACACTTTCCATCCTTGAACTGAAAATTGTAACCCTTATCAACCACCTATCCAACACTCAAAATATTATGCTTTAGGCCTTCCACATACATAACATCATTAGTATTATTCTTACCATCAAGAGAAATGCATCCTCTTCCATGGATCACACTAGTTGTGTTGTCACCAAATCTCACAACACCACCATCATAATTTCATAAGTTCACAAACTTCATTTTGTATCTCTTTGTCATATGATGTGAACATCCACTATCAATCACCCATTCATCTTTTCTTCAACTCGGAAAGCGAATCTCAGGGCTTTCTCCACATTTCAACTAGCAGATTCAGTAGATACATGATTGTTTTACTTGATAGCAATAAATACCCATTTGTCTTCACCTTTATCAAATTCATCATTTGTCACACCTTCATCAACAACATAGTAACACTTCTTTTGAAATTTATGCTTGTTATGTCTTGCTTAGAATCTTTCCGACACCTTGATGAAAATGACTTATTGCAAGAAAACATTTAAGGGAAAATTTCCTTCATACCTACCTTCCTCTGCAGAAGCCCAACTCTTCTAGGTCTCTTTCCTCTTTCTTCAATCTTATCTGATTTCATCCTCATACTTGAATGTCTTCTAGATGAACTCACACCGGATCATCAATATATCTCTGTCTATCTCTTCCAAAAGCAGTAGCCTTCAATGCAGATTCAACCTTAGGAAGGGCATCACCAAATTTGCTCAACTCAAAAGAAGTTAGCTTACCAACCAACATATCTCTAGTTACATTTGTTACAGTTTGAAGTTCTTCAATAGCACTAGCTTTGACTTTATAAGCAGCAGGCAAGGATCTAAGCACTTTAGCACCAATCTCTGATTCAAGATCCAACTTTCCACCAACACATCTGATACCTCACACAAGTTCATTCACTCTTTACATGAAAGTAGTAACATTTTCATCATCACCTATTCTCAACATTTCATATTTCCCTTTCAGACTCTGCAATTTATCAATCTTCGCATTAGCATCACCTTCTTCATATTAAATTCTTCAACATTTTCCGCATCTCATAAGTAGTCTTTAGATCCATAACATTTTTTCATCTCAGATCAACAAAGCGACTCAAAAATTCCTCCCTAGTCCTGTAATATTACTCAACATAAAGCAAATTCATTTGATGGAATATTGTAGGACCTACTACTTGTAATGCTCCAATAGGTTTCTGCACCCTCACCGCATCTCGATGGCACTCCATTCGAAGTCTCTCCAAAAATTTGTTCCATCAAACTCTGTGACTATCCTTCTTGTATGTCACCATCCTAGATCACCTCAAGTTGTTAAACTTCTTCCAAGGAACCTAATCTGATACCAATTGTTGGCAACACAAGGGTAGACAACTAAGAGGGGGGGTGAATCAGTTGTCAATGAATTTCAAACTTATTAAACTTATTAATCCTTATTCTCAAATCTAATCAATATCAATGAAAGCATGAATTAACAACACATCAGAAACACACATAACAAAAAGATTTTAACATGGAAACCCTATTAGGGGAAAAACCACAGTGGAGGTCAATCAACAAGATTATAACCTATTAGAAGTATAAGAAGAATAAATGGGGAATGCACATGCATTCATGCACACTGCCTAGAGCTCACTGCTCAATTACAAAGGAGGACACACTGTCTTACAGAAAGATTTGGATTACAACCATCCAGATTTTAAACTCAAAAAATAGCATCTGTTAATGCTTGATTATAGCTATGGTTAAGCACATGAACACTTCTTCACTCTTCTTCACTTTTCTTTGCACTCTACTCTTCGTTTAAATAATGTTAACAATATTCGCACACACACACAGAGAAGCACACCCTTGCACACTTCAATTCAAATAAACAATCACTCTTATATATCTACAACATGAAAATACATTCGCTACAAGTTGGCCACAAAGAAATAATAAAATGAATACAAACTGTCAGCCCAAAAAAATAGATAATTTTTAATGTGAATCAACCAAGGTTTTCCACAACATAGAGAAGACCCAAATCAACAATTTCAACATTAAAACACTTTAATTAATTTCTCCTCGAAGATCCACAATACGCTTCAACACTCTATCGATCAAGAACAAGGAAAACATGAACATGTAAGAGAAAATCGCCATCCACGAGCACAACAATCAATGCAGATGTGCAACAAAGATAGAGCACGATCTAGAAGCATCCACAAACATTATGAAACATCAGAGAAGCATCTGCAACAACTGAACTAACTGGAATCACATAAACTTCAATTAGAAACACCAACTAAAGCAATAGAAAAATTGTTAGAATGTAAATCTTCATAACTCGATCAAATCTTCATAAGGATCTCTAAAATTCAATGTGGATAAACTAGATACACTCAGCAACAAACCCTTTAGTCCACAACCTCTGATCAACAACATATGGAACTCACCGACAAACAGAACATCACTTCACCACTGACAACCTGCAACTCATTTATTACAATTTTCTCAATATCCTCGACATATACAACTTCAAATGCACTAATGCTAATAGTGTTGTCATCAATGACAACCACATATCAGCAATAGGACCACAACATCTAATAGAAAATCCATCTCCTGTTCATTGGCCAACCCCTTAAGACAATTAATCATTTGAATTGGTTATTCTTTAGGTTGTCTTGAGATACTATAAAGTTGGGAAAATTAAAACAGCAACATAAACTATGTTCGTCAACCTTTCTAATACTAAAATCAAGTTTAACTTATCTAATCAACCTCTTGTTTTTTCTAAAATTCTTATTACAATTATATTCACCAAATCTTTCCCTAACTTGCATAGATCACTTAAAATAATAGATCTACAAATCATTTACAATATTCTTTTTCTACAAGCAATTAATTCTCACAAGCTCTTTGACAAATAACCTATGTTCATTATTAATCTAAAATAAATCTTTCTTAAAGCCTTTCATGACGAGAAGCCTACCTCAATCCTTGAATAAAATTGATAAATGTAGATGAATGAAAAGCCACAACAATCCTTAAATTTTCACAAAAGAATTTCCAAGGATCCTCAAGCTTCAAAACTTGTATACAATTTTTATTTTTCTAGAATGTAATATTGAATATTGAATAGTGAATAATTAGTAATGAATACAATGAGTATTTTTCCCCCGCAAAGCACAATCCTAATAGTAGCTTTCTTTTTCCTATTTTCTTTTCTCAACCCTATCTCATGCATTCTCCAAAAATAAGAATTAATGCTAGTTTATTTAATCAAATCAAAAAATAATATTTAAATAATATTTTCCATTGTACACATTCTTAATATTAATATATTAGATAATTAACTATTAGTTGTTTTGTTTCTAAAAAAAAAAATCTTTTGTTTTATTTTCATTTTCCAAAATAAAATAGTATAATTATTTATTTCTAAATAAAAACCTATAAGTTTATTCAATTTAAATTTAAAAATTAAAATAATTAAAATTACTAATCATTTAATTGTATTTCTAAAAATAACAGAAATCATAATAATCTATTGAAGAGATGACTAATAAATTAAAATCTAAGCATCATTTAATCAATTAAAACTCTATAATTTTTGAAATGAGCTTTAACCACTTTTACTCTACTTGCTGAGGTCATCCCGAGACTATTGTAATCATCGCGAGCCATTGAGCACATACCGTGGTGTATTTTTACTTAATTTACTGCATCTAATATGAAATAGAGCGAGCTAAATTTAAAAATCCACGGTTCACCTTTTACTGGAGATGATTGAAAGTCTGCCCATCGTTGATATTTCTTCACCGCTTTTTACTGTTTTTGATGCTTCACCGCTTTTCACCAAATTTTTTTATCATAAATTCTTGTGGGTAATGTGGTGACTGCGCAGGTGGTCTACTCCTCCTCTGCTCTCAGTAGTATGCACCGCTTGTGCTACCTGTGAAAATCCCTACACTCCTGTTGTGCCCACCTCACCGCCGCTCCACAACTACTGGCAAAATAGCGAGGACTGCTATTGAATTGGCAGTTGAAGACATAAATAGAAACACCAACGTTCTGAATGCCACTCTCCTCAGAATCCATAGAAGACGGACTCACAAGCGCTTCTACAGGTAACAACGCCACCTCTACCCACTATAAGAATTTCTCTGAAACTTTGTCAATTGTCCTCGCTGCTTGTGCCAAAATGGGAGCTTTGGAACAGGGTATGGACATCCATCAAAGCATCATGGAAGGAGGAATTTTTTTAGATTCTTCATCCCTATGCAAAAATGGGGTCTTTGGAACAGGGTATGGAAATCCATCAAAGCATAAAGGATAGAGAAATTTTGTCAGATGTTGTAGTTGCAACTGCCCTGGTGTTTGACAAGATGCATCAAAGAGATAGGTCTCATGGCCTGTAATGATTGCAAGATATGCACAAAATGGATTTGTTGAAAAGGATTTAGAAATTTCCAAGCAAATGCAACTGTCAGGTTTAAAGTGAAATTCTACAACCTTTGCTAGCATACTTGCTACCCATGCCAAAATGGGAGCTTTGGAACAGTATGGACATCCATCAAAGCATAAAGGATAGAGGAACTCTGTCAGATATTGTAGTTGCAATTGCCCTGGTAGATATGCATGCTTGATTGGTTGGGTATTGACATGATACAGACGTCTGGTGGTATAAAACAATCTACCCAGAGTATATATATACATGGGCATTGTTATATATATACATGGGGGTCGTGATGGTTTTGAACAGAAGTTTGTACACTTTGTTATCTAGGTTTTACGTGTGAGTAGGTAATGAAAAATGAACCGGTCGCTTTCCCTAAATTTCAGTTTGTAATATATCAGTACACAGTTTGATTTGCTTAGAAGAACTTGATGCCAATGTTTTAACTAAAAATATTGTTGGGGACTTGATGCCAATATTTCCAAACGTATTTCTGCATTTAATATTTCTGCATTTCCCAAGTATTGAAGATAAGCTAAAAAAATTCACAATCCCTTCAATCCAATCCACTCCACCCATGCTCTCACAGCCTCTCGGGAAAACCCAAATCGGGCATTCATCATCATAGAAGCATATAAACCAACAATAGAGGAACGCCAATGGCAATGCCTGATCATGTGAGGGAGCCCTGCCCCGATAGAATTCTTGATGACCTTGGTGGTGCCTTCAGCATGGGGGCAGTTGGGGGGTTAAGTATTCCACTTCATAGTAGGTCTCAAGAATTCTCCCAGAGGAGAACGTTTTCATGGAGGTATACAGGCAGTGGCTCTCAATGTCGCCAGGGTTGGGGGCAAATTTTGCCTTGTGGGGAGACCTATTTTCAGCCTTTGATTGTGGGATGGTCTTCCTCAGGCAGAAAGAGGATCCATGGAATTTTACTGCTACAGGAGCTGCTACAGGTTTTTTTCCTTTTTCCTCTTTGAGTGCAGGATATTTCTCCAAATTTTCCAAAAATCTAAATATTTAGGGGTATTGTCACACATTAGCAAAACTTTCACATAAGTTTTTAAAAAAATAAGATACAGGCATGATTCAAAATTTTTAGAAAATAATTCTTCCAATTTAACATAGCTTTAAGGAATTTTTAGTAAATTTTCTATTTTTTCCTAGTCACCAGGAATTCAAGGTTAAGATTAGAACCCATTTCTATAGCTGTACCCCACATCTCCATCAGCATACCTATACCCACATACCCTTGTGACTAGAGAGTATCTCTTACAGGTCATCTTTTATTTATTTTTGAACTAGTGAAATTTCTTACAAAATTTCTAAAATTCAGATTAATCAATTGATAAAAGTTTTGCATATGAATGCACATAAAAGCACATATAAATAATAAGTCTCATGGTTTTCTTAGGCCAGATGACCATGTCCCATACTCATATCTCTATGTAGATATTCCATGTACCCTTAAGTACCTTTAGTGTTCTTTCATCCATATTGATATACTCCTGTGATGACATCATATACCCCCATACCATATTTCAAAATGAAATCTCATTCTTGTCCATATCCTCATCCTTGTCCCTGCACCTGCACTTTAGGTCTCCTGGTGACAGTGGATTTTCCTCAAGAATTAATTAAAAATACATGGATTTTATAGTTTTTCTTTTAAAAGGATCTGCCTACCTTTCTATACGTGTAAAGAAATTTCCATCTCTTAAAAGTTTCTTTGGCCACAGGTGGGTTCCTCCAAATGAGGCAGGGCCTGAAATCTGCTACCAGAAGTGCCATATTTGGAGGCATTCTGTTAGCACTGATTAAAGGTGCAGGTATTCTCATGAACAAAATGTTGGCCCCACCATCACCCCCAAAGTTAGAGGAGCAATTCCCTCCAATGGGGATGGGCTATCCTCGAAGGGGAGTTCCTTTGATAGGGCTCCCTTCTGCTTATATGGGTGGCATACTATCAACCAATCAGATGGATCCACAACAACAACAAGAAGTAGGTAGGTCGATGGGTGGTGAATTCTCAAAGGAAAACATCTCAGGTTTGACCTCTGACCTTCTTGGGCATAAAGGCCATGAGGAAAGTAGTAATAAGGGAGGGCTTTTCACTAGATGGTTTTCTAAGAAAAAAGAGGAACTGAAGAAGGAAAATTTGGATTACTCTCCTTAAAAATATAAGGGTACTTATAGTACAGTTGTATCCTCCTTGAAGAGTTTGATGAACTATTGCAAGTGCAGGTCTCAATTCTGCTTAGCAACACTTCCATCAAGAATTCTGTTTTATGTATAATTGGATTGAATTTGCATCCATTGAGAGCTTCTTCAATGTGCTTAGGATGGCAAGTTAAAGTGCCACAGGTTCTTATTTCAATCGAATTATTGTTATTTACTTCTATATGTATGTTTTCAAAATTATATGCATTCTTAGTTTTTTAATGGAGTTCCTTCAGTTTTATTCAGGTTCTACCTTATGATATACCTTTACCTATATTGTCAATTTTTGTCTTTGATTTTAAAAAATAAACTTTGTTCTGTTACTATTCTAGGATTGCTTCCTCAAACATACTCGTGTAAAGCATTTTTGAAGTATATTGCTCTGCATTTCTCTTGGTTCAAACTTTAAACTATTGTTCTTTTTGGTTTATCCGTGGATAGTGAAGTTCTATGGTCTCTTTTTCTTGAATGTTAATTCGTAATAATTTTTTCCAGGTATTGTCTCTTACAATCTCTTCATAAAAATTAGTACATTACTTCAAACTAGGCACATAGTTAATCTTGTCCACGGTGGATGATAAGAAATCAAAGACTTGTTTTAACCTCTGTTCAATCGAGAATGTTCTTGTACTTGCTTTTTGGGCCAGTAATGGAGGCCACTACATGAAGAAGACAAGAGGCTGAAGGAATTACCATGCTATTTTGGCCGCCGCTTACTTCGCATCTTCCATTTGGTCACCCTTGTGTTGATGTTTGTGTGGTCACTATTACTTGACTACTCTAGTCATTTGTTCATACTTTTCAGATTGGATTTTCCGTTTTATATACAATCAGTTCAGATTTACGATGCGTTCAAAGTCAAGTTTTAGTCTTTAATGTGCTTAGATTTCCTTTTCCGAGTAGGCAAATTATTTTTGCATTTTCTTTCCCAATTTGAGAGAAAAAAAAGATACACAGTGACAGCTTCAGACTCTTCTGTTGTATTCAGAGCATGTTATCATACCCTTGTGTGTTATCATACTCATGGGTACATCAGTTTTTCTGACTCATGAGGTTCAACTAAGGTTTTCTCTTTGAACTTACAATCAACTAGAAGGAAATCTTATTCTTGTAGAAAACTATCATCTAAACCTTTCATTGTTATGTGCCTTCTCTAGATCTTGGAGCACAACCTCCTTGTATCCTTGGCATATTTTTGATAGGGGTCGGTCTCATGATATTGCCAAGTTGCCAACAATTCAGATTGTCAAAATCTGGATACAGAATTTGCAAACCCATTACTTTTACCCTCTCTGTAATATGCCTACCCAGTTTTGTTATTGTTCACTCAAGATCATCTGTGATAAACTGATGGATACGATGCAAGTGTCATATCTGGATGTATCCATAAACAAGGTCATATTTTTGGCCATATCTGAAATGTCTGGATACAGTACCACACTGTCAGTATCATAGCCGATTCAGAGTTATGAAAAAAATTAAAATATTACTAAATAAATTAAAAATAAAATAAAAAAGTTATATTTACAAATAAATGTCCACTATTATTCGGCGTACCCCATTGCACACCTAAAGTGCAATTGCTTAGTTTATTTTCAATTGGTTAATATCTTAAATTAATTTATTACAATGTAAAATACGTTGTTTTCATTGTCCAAGGTTGGCATAAATATCTAGGTGGTGGCCCACCTTGCCGACTTCTTACCGCGACATTTACAAATCTTTTATTCTTGGCAGGTACCCTGCCGACCCACCGTATTCACCGACCCTACTGTTCTCACTATCTGACCGTGTTTTTGTGTAGTAAACGTTTTCACCTTAACCATTTAAGCACCATAAAGTAAATGTCTTTTTAAAACCTATCTACTTTAGACACTCTTAAAAGATATGCCTTTTTAAAGCTTCCTACATTAGTATAGGCTTTCCGTAATATTTGGTTTATATTATGAAGTGGGCATTTAAGAAAAAATATTACCAAATACTTCTCCGAGGGAGACTTTTTCTAAAAGAATTGAAAATATCCCTTAACACATTTTTATTGGTTTTTTAAGGAATTAATATGAAAATAGATATATCTTTTATTGAATATGTTTTTTTTTAATTTCTTACAAGTTATATAAGTTCTATTTAAATCTTACAATTTGATGAAATTTGTGTTCTTTGTCTTCATTTATATTGGATGCAATTTGTAATTGAATCTTTATTGCTCGTAGGTTTGTAATCACGCTAAATATAAATTGTCACGATCATTTTGTGTTCAGGGTTTCGTGATTGCATATTTTAATTGGTTTTATATGGGGTACTATAATCACAAACTAAGATAAAGTTCTACTTTTGGGGGGTTCATCATTGTTTATGGTAACAAAATTTTTACTATATTGTTATTACGTTGAACTCAAAGAACTATTTGTCCTAGATAAAAGGGATAATCAATCACTACCTTGTGCAAGATTTACTACCCTATCTCGTTAGACTCATTTCTAAATCAAGTGATTATCAATAGATGATTACACGAGGAAGTATCAATGATATGGTCTATGGTCAAATCTATCTGTCAATTTTTTAGGATGTTTTGTATCAAATCAAGCACACAAAGTGCCCTTTCACTACATGGATCATCATTTGGTACCTACATGTAGATCACAAGTATCCATATAAGAACGGTGATGCCTCTTTAGAAAACCCTTCACAAGGATAATTTTAAGACTACTATTAATCAACCTAAATAGCTTTTGATGCCACATTTACACTTTAGGATATTTCTCCTATATCTATTCATTTTAAGAAGTTTGAAGTAATTTCCTTTAACACTTCCATTTATTCTTTGCAGTAGGATGTTTTTTATCTTCTAGATTCACCTCACTAGGACACATTCATACTAGGCATCTCCTATTTTTTATGGACTTCAATATTTCAGATCTAAATGAAATCATTAACATTGTTTTCCTCTTTAATGATACTTCTTTTGTAGTTGCATCTTCATCTTCTTTGGAATCCATTATGTATCCCAATTCATATGGTTTCAACTTTTCATATTTAATTTCTAGTTAAATCTTAACACCACTCAACATTGACATGGGTACCTTTCAGCTTGGTTAAGGTTCCCTCGTCTGTGGTGCCCACCATGGGTTCGAATTCTCCTGCAAGGCCCTCGCGGTACCAAGCAGGTCCCACAAAGATTCATCGTCAATGCAAAAATTTTACCTACGGGTGGGGGTTATATGGGGGTCGCGGTGACCTCGGATTCTCGTTAAAAACATGGGTGTACTCCTTTTGTATTATAAGTGTTTTCAAAAAAAAAAATCCTAATCTCTACTCTCTTTCTTTTTTCTAAGTGGAAGGAGGGGGTAGGGGCGAGGGTATTTCTCTAACTTTAATTATAAAAAAAGGTTATTTGTAAAAGGGTACCTTATATATCCTTGCTAACATCCATTTGGGGTTCTCTTTATTCTTGAGGGAACTTCTCTCTTTAAATATAGTGAGGCTACACATAAACCCTCCTACTCTCTCTCTCTCTCTCTCTTCATTTGCATGATTTCATGTTGCCATATTCTATAGTTTGGTTGGGACTCCTAATCATAATTTGACTCTCTAAGCATTGAATTGGAGATATTAAAATATTTTATAGAGATATTCATCATGATTATACCCTTCATTTGACCTTTGGAGTGAGGATATAGTGGTTTGATAGCTTGAGGTTTCTTTCTTCCAAAACAAAGGAGCACCATTTTTGGCAAATAAACTTAAATTTCAACACTCATTTTGAGATATTATGCATTCACACTCTTTTTCTTCTATGTTGACTTTTTGTCATATGGATATTAGAAGACTACATTATTTTGGGGGTTGCATGGTTTTTCTCTTTCTCTACTTTTTAGTTATTCTCTCTCTCTATTTGGGGTATCTCTCTTTTCCTAGGGTATTATTTTCTTTGGGAGGAATTCCCTATGCATGGGTATCTCATCATTTGTTAGGATTAATATTTTCATCCACTTAAATGACACATAAGGTGGGTGCCAATATAGGAATTTTTATTTTCCTTATATATTATATATTTACCTACACTTTTGTTTACATTTATTTGGTTATCTTGAGTGGATCATTTATGAGGGTAGATAACATCTTTCATGAATGTAACTCTTGAATATTTTGGTTAGTCTAAGTTACATATATTGCCGGTTGTATTTTCCTCTATATTTTCTATCCATGTATCCACACCTATTACTTCTTTATTCATATATTGTGAGATTTTGGTTATTTTTTATTAAATCAAACCTTTCATTTTCATAATCATATGCATGCTTCTTATTCTTGGAAGAAATCCAAGTATTTAGCTAGTTTAATTCTTGCAATTTTTCAAATAAGGTTTGTGTGTCTATTTTACACTAGATTGTGGTTATTAATACTTTATGCATTTTCTAATAGGGATGAACGGTAATCTAGGAAAATGAGGTAAAATTCATGATTAGATTGTGGAAGTTAGAGGCTAATTATCAATTGTAGACTACTCTAAAATTTTAGCTCTCCAAGTCTAATGAGGGTGATCCTAGAGGCCAATATTGGACAAATAGAAATAAATGATGAAATGTATTAGGTATTTAGCAAACCACACCCTTGAGACATTTACACCCAATGATTTGTTACTAATTACTTAATACATTAACTCATTAATTCTTATATAGTAGATAAACTACAAGAGACACTACAACCAATGATGTGAAACAAATTGCTAGTATTAGGGTAGTGTGGAGGTTTAAATATTTTGTTGTTTTTCATTCCATTAAGGTTCAAACCCTATTAGGATGTTATTGTTGAGTGTTTATGTTGTGGATGAGGTTCCCCATTTGTGACCTCACAAATTCATAGCTACAAGTCAAAAGTGTTAAACCTTTTTTTTAAATGATGTGAAATAAATTTATATTCCGTGAGATTGACCCCTTAAAACTTTATACTACATATGCAAGTTAGAAGCCACACAAGTATAACTATTGGAAATATTGACATACATTAGCTCTCAAAATATATATATATATTTTTATTAACTACATTATACAAGTGGGTAGGACCTAAAACTAATCTAGTCCTCTAAGAGAGAGAACATGGAAATATTGTAAAAAATATTTTTACTATTGTAATATTAGAGACAAGTTCTTATTCATTAGGAAATAGTCAAGTTTTGAAATAAAAATACACATTCATGTGGATCTAACATAAAAAATCAAAATGTAAAGTTAAAATAAAATATCCAAGAGCTATAGCATAATTAAACCCACTTTAGCAATACACACATATTTAAAGACATTTATTATATTATTTTACAAATATTATTTCAATACATTGAAATAGTTTTATAGTCATTGTGTTGACAGCTAATATAAAATAATCTTAGAAAATTGGAGCTCAAAATTGAAATATTATTCTCTAGATGGTCCTAGTAACACATGGAGAGTTCTTTGTAGGACTAGACCTTCTATAAAATCAATAAAAATAATCCCTTAAACTTATCAAACAATGTCATATCACAGTTGTTCCCAGAGATTCCATTTAGACGAACCTATACAAAAGTGTCCTAAAGATTAGTGTTTGGCTCAAATCGACCTATATTACCAACCCCTCTCATGGAAGAAATATATATACTTATGAACACAAGGGAAATGGGTGTTCCGCCATTTGGGAGATGGAACTTGAGCCTATTTTGTGCTTTGGTTCGTTAGGAACCAAGATCCCTCAACCGAGTGACTCAATTGATGTATGGGTAGAGGTTTCCTAGTGTAATTGGATGGGGGTTCACCATTAAATAATGATTTAAAGAAGAAATTGAATGCACTATGCAAATTCAGTATATGACCTAGGAATTTGAAGGCATGAAACAAGATGGACAAATATAATGAAACATAAAAGTACATGGAGTAGTGGAGAGGCCAAAACAAGGTTGGTAAACCCTAGAAATGGCTATCTCAAATTGTACCAGGACTCATATGCTAGGTTGGGTGATTTAGTTTTTCTATAGGGTTTCTAGGAAAAATCTAGAATCTTCTGGTGACTGATCAAAATCTACATAAATATGGTAAAAGGGGGTATACTAGAACTAATACACTAGATTGGGCATATGAGTCTTGTTATCAGGGTTTGATTGATACTTTTGTAGCCTCTATTGATCTTCTATAACTTCCTTCCTATCCAATCTTTAGGTATGAAAGTCTGAATTCTGGCCTATAGGTGATTTTTCATGAAGGTGACAACTTCTTGGAAACTTTGACAACTTTTGCAACTTTTCCTTTGAAGGATCTTCAAGCTCCAATTCACCTAGATTTGCAAACACACATCAAGAGAGAAATTTTTTGTTTTGTTAGGGAATAGCAGTTTTCCTTGGTCAAACCCCATTTTGGTAATTAAACCTTGGAATGAAATAGAAAAGCATGAAGGAATGATGAATGAACAAATGCAATGTTGCAACCCACCAAACCCTTGAAATGAAGGTTGCAAACTTGTGTGAAATGGCTTTGATGGATGTGGATCTTCACTCTTGATTGAATGCTTGAAACTTTTTCTTCAATGCTTACTTGAATCATGAAACCTACATCACAAATGTTAGCTCACAAACACACATGATGCATGAGGAATTTGACAAGATGTTTGAATCTTGAATGTAGCTCAAAATGCTTGATGATTTTCTTTTCAATGCTCTTGATCTCATAAACTTACCTTAGGAATTCCTTGAAAAATTGCTAGGAGAAATTATGTGAAATAAACTTGTATTTATACTTATATTTATGTCTAATTTCTTGAAATTAAAACACTACAAGACAACATTCAAAAATTGGATCTAAGGATAATAAAATCCTACCAAGACTTTGAATTAAAATAGGTCCTAGGTTAAAGCGAGACTCATACGCTAAGTTGGGTGTATGAGTCCCAAAGGCTTAAAACTACGACATAGATTTCAAGAAGTGTTATGTTCAATGTGACATTTAAAATTAGGTCCTGAGACCTAGGGAGGACCCATACGCCCAGATGGGCGTATGGATCCTAGATCCCTAAATCTGGAACACATAGCCAAAAACATTAAATTATGATTTGTCATTTATTAAATGTTAGGATTATCCTTAGAAAAATGCATTTAACTAGGCTTGTGGATGCAAAAGAGGACCAATTCAGGGTATGTGCAAGATCATCATGGAAAAAACAAGCCCTTAAGTGGCAAAAAATCAGAAAAATCAAAGTTAGGCAACTTGACATAAAAATTTGAATAAGTTGTCTATATTATTTCAAAAATATGTAAGAATAGAATTTGTAGGAAATTAAATTTAGTTTCTAAACTACTAGGTTTATTTTTTTTAAAAATCTATTTGATGAAAATTTGAAATTTCAATGTAGTAGTACTTAAATTTTAGGGAAAAAAGAAGTAGGTGTTTGTCCTGACCACCCTAACCACAATAAAATGATAATATTATTTATAAGATTTTAGATATAATTAGAGGACTTATGTCTCAATGTGATGCATATTTTTTATATTTTTTTCCAAGTAAATAATTAATTATGATTTTTTATTACAACTTTTAAAATATAAAAAGTCATATATCCGACTACCTTAACTTTGGATCAAAATTTCATGAAATTCAATTTTGTTAATCCTATAATATGTGAAGCATAGAATGTGATGCATGTTTCTAGATTCAACAAAATGTGATACCGCTTGAAAGCTATAGATTTTTTCAATCACTCTCAATCGACTTTATTCAGAATTCAAATAGGAAACAAATAATAATTATTTATTAAATTCAAAGTAAAGAATAATTTATATTGGTGGAAATTTGAAAATATCCTTTAAAAAACTCTTTTGTTTACATCAATTTTGGGTGAAAAAAAGTTGTTAGCCATATACCCTACACATACCCATCTTATCACCACTTTTTGGCCCATCACAATCCTGCACATACCCTTTATGCATAAATAAGCTAGATTTTAACATGGTGGACCCAAAAAAGTGTGAAAATGTAAAGGGATATATTTTTGTACACTACATTTAGCCCTCACTTTAGTGATAGGATGACCTTGTGTCAAACTCACACTAAAGTAGACAAATTCACATCAAGAGGGGTCTAAGTGTACCAATGCTAGTTAGATAGGATGACAACAATCAAGAGGGATGATCAAGCCCCTAGGAGAGAGATCCTATGGCAAACCAACATAGAAACAAAAGAACACACATGTGAATGATGTATGAAGCAAAAGTAAGATACAACCATACACTATCAAAGAAATAAAGAAGAAAGAAAAGGAAAAAGAGGGTAAATCAAGCCTCAATAGTATGTCTAATGCGACATGGACAAGGTCTAAGTTTTTTTTCCAAAAAAAAAAATTACAACTAGAACATGATGTCCACTATGCAAACAAAATGCATGCTCACATGGCCTAATGGAATTTGATATCCACTAGGTGAGCCCCCAAAGAGGTGAGACACATACGAATGTGGCCAATATATGCTCACACATAGATAAGCAAGTGGCTATGGGAAAGTCATGCCTATGGTTGACTCCCATACGTACTAACCATACCAAAGTTATACCTCCTAATAACTTTGACAAGGCACCACACAACACGAACAACAGGATTCATGAGGCAAGAAAGACTTCATATGCTAACACCCATGAACAAACAAAATGGATTCATAGGAAAGCAAGGTGTGTTATGCAAGGTGGCCATATAATAGTTATTGTAAATGTGAAATAGTGTTTAAGGTACATCCAAAGGGGTTTTCTTAATTAGTTCATGTAAGGTCTCAACCTAGGGAACATTGTGCCTAATGTCTCCAAAAGAGGACCAATCAAAGAATAGAAGATTCACAACTTAGCGAATGCACATCGCTTGGCATTTCCACTAAGAGGAATATAATATGCTAAGAGAGATCGCGCTCTTGAAGGACATCACACCCAATATCACCATCAAGAGAAAAATGCACCACATGAAGTAAGAAGACCACACAATGAAACATGAGTTGTACAATGCAAAAGAATAATTCCAATGTATGCCCCCACTCTAAAGGAATTGCTAAAAACCATGCTATGAGCAATTACTTTAAAGTAGCAAATGATAAATTCTAACAATAAAGAGGACATGAGAGCTTATTTGGAAAGCCCTATTCCAAGTCATATGTTTCCAAATAAAGCTATGTCATGAGTAGGGGTTTCCCCCAAAATGTAATGCTAAACATAGAAAGAAAAATGCATCACATGTGAGCCAACTTAAGGCATGTTGTCCACATCCCAAGCTTGATCCTACATATACGTGGAAGGTGGTAAACTAGCCAAAAGACACAATGACAAGTGTCATATAAAAACAAGGCTACCTAACCCCCTTGACTCCACTTAGTGCAAGACAAGGACGAGACAACATGATTGATGGGAAACATGAAAATCAATATCAATTAGAGGAACTAGGTGTTTCAAAACAAGGAAGAGCACCAAAATCCTTAATATGTTGAATTTTATTACTCAAAGCCTTGCATTCATTGGTAGAATGACCATGAACTCTATGATATGCACAAAATTAACTTGTGATATAGAATTTATTTTGTGTTATTTGAGGGAGAGATATCAAGTGATCTTGGAGGAGTCTCGATGAGATACTCTCTTTATCAAAAGTAGAAGATGTTCCTTTATTTTTTGACAAAGATATCTCTTGCTTAGTACAAGGGTGTCATACTTGTTGGTGTAATTAAAAGTCTTGTACCTTGTCCTAGGTCTTGATTACACCTTAGTTAAGTTTACTTAGGGACCACATAGGAGGTTATTGGAGATTTTCCACTTTTGGTGGACTTGATATCTCATTACCACATCACTTCCACCTTTTGTGGACACATCATGTGATTATCTCTCCACCTTTTGTGGGAGATCCACCTTTTGTGGAGATTATCACATTATCCTTTCCCACTTTAGGTGGAATGATAACTTTTCATTGTTGTCTCATGTCATAAGATTACAACACTTGTCATAATATTATGCCCTTCTATGTTCTCACCTTGGCTATATAACCAAGGGGTCTCTCTCATTTGTAATCAATTAGAATCCTCTCATATCATTGACATTGAATACAGTTTATTCTTGTCATCTTATTTCTATCTCTCTTATTCTTGTGCTTTCTATTAGGCCTCTAGATCTTTGGTGGCTACCTTCATAGCCAATTCTTACAATACTTACACAAGACTCTTTAGATTGTAGTGTAGACATCTAAATTTAGTCACTTCCATATGATTAAATTTACTACCTTCCTGTCTATCATGTTAATATTAATTTATCAAACTAATATTACACCTTTTGTCTCATGCCGGTAAAGTATTTAATTTAATAATTAATACTTTGCCTTTCACCTTGCTCCTCTCTAAATTAAATAAATACACTAATTTATTTAATTTAGTCATTTTCCCCCTTTTGATTTAAAATCAATTTAAAATTCCTCACTTTCTCTCTCCTTGTCACATCCTCCATAACCTTGCCCTAATCTGAATTAATTTAATTAATTCATGATTATGATGTGCATCCTCTTAATCAGAGATTAATATCACATCCTCCTACATTTTCCACTTGCCTCTAATCTTCTATTAATTAGCCTAATCCA
>VDFB02068204.1:50745-83037 GCA_007258455.2 Sequoia sempervirens | reverse complement strand
TTATTTGTAAAAGGGTACCTTATATATCCTTGCTAACATCCATTTGGGGTTCTCTTTATTCTTGAGGGAACTTCTCTCTTTAAATATAGTGAGGCTACACATAAACCCTCCTACTCTCTCTCTCTCTCTCTCTTCATTTGCATGATTTCATGTTGCCATATTCTATAGTTTGGTTGGGACTCCTAATCATAATTTGACTCTCTAAGCATTGAATTGGAGATATTAAAATATTTTATAGAGATATTCATCATGATTATACCCTTCATTTGACCTTTGGAGTGAGGATATAGTGGTTTGATAGCTTGAGGTTTCTTTCTTCCAAAACAAAGGAGCACCATTTTTGGCAAATAAACTTAAATTTCAACACTCATTTTGAGATATTATGCATTCACACTCTTTTTCTTCTATGTTGACTTTTTGTCATATGGATATTAGAAGACTACATTATTTTGGGGGTTGCATGGTTTTTCTCTTTCTCTACTTTTTAGTTATTCTCTCTCTCTATTTGGGGTATCTCTCTTTTCCTAGGGTATTATTTTCTTTGGGAGGAATTCCCTATGCATGGGTATCTCATCATTTGTTAGGATTAATATTTTCATCCACTTAAATGACACATAAGGTGGGTGCCAATATAGGAATTTTTATTTTCCTTATATATTATATATTTACCTACACTTTTGTTTACATTTATTTGGTTATCTTGAGTGGATCATTTATGAGGGTAGATAACATCTTTCATGAATGTAACTCTTGAATATTTTGGTTAGTCTAAGTTACATATATTGCCGGTTGTATTTTCCTCTATATTTTCTATCCATGTATCCACACCTATTACTTCTTTATTCATATATTGTGAGATTTTGGTTATTTTTTATTAAATCAAACCTTTCATTTTCATAATCATATGCATGCTTCTTATTCTTGGAAGAAATCCAAGTATTTAGCTAGTTTAATTCTTGCAATTTTTCAAATAAGGTTTGTGTGTCTATTTTACACTAGATTGTGGTTATTAATACTTTATGCATTTTCTAATAGGGATGAACGGTAATCTAGGAAAATGAGGTAAAATTCATGATTAGATTGTGGAAGTTAGAGGCTAATTATCAATTGTAGACTACTCTAAAATTTTAGCTCTCCAAGTCTAATGAGGGTGATCCTAGAGGCCAATATTGGACAAATAGAAATAAATGATGAAATGTATTAGGTATTTAGCAAACCACACCCTTGAGACATTTACACCCAATGATTTGTTACTAATTACTTAATACATTAACTCATTAATTCTTATATAGTAGATAAACTACAAGAGACACTACAACCAATGATGTGAAACAAATTGCTAGTATTAGGGTAGTGTGGAGGTTTAAATATTTTGTTGTTTTTCATTCCATTAAGGTTCAAACCCTATTAGGATGTTATTGTTGAGTGTTTATGTTGTGGATGAGGTTCCCCATTTGTGACCTCACAAATTCATAGCTACAAGTCAAAAGTGTTAAACCTTTTTTTTAAATGATGTGAAATAAATTTATATTCCGTGAGATTGACCCCTTAAAACTTTATACTACATATGCAAGTTAGAAGCCACACAAGTATAACTATTGGAAATATTGACATACATTAGCTCTCAAAATATATATATATATTTTTATTAACTACATTATACAAGTGGGTAGGACCTAAAACTAATCTAGTCCTCTAAGAGAGAGAACATGGAAATATTGTAAAAAATATTTTTACTATTGTAATATTAGAGACAAGTTCTTATTCATTAGGAAATAGTCAAGTTTTGAAATAAAAATACACATTCATGTGGATCTAACATAAAAAATCAAAATGTAAAGTTAAAATAAAATATCCAAGAGCTATAGCATAATTAAACCCACTTTAGCAATACACACATATTTAAAGACATTTATTATATTATTTTACAAATATTATTTCAATACATTGAAATAGTTTTATAGTCATTGTGTTGACAGCTAATATAAAATAATCTTAGAAAATTGGAGCTCAAAATTGAAATATTATTCTCTAGATGGTCCTAGTAACACATGGAGAGTTCTTTGTAGGACTAGACCTTCTATAAAATCAATAAAAATAATCCCTTAAACTTATCAAACAATGTCATATCACAGTTGTTCCCAGAGATTCCATTTAGACGAACCTATACAAAAGTGTCCTAAAGATTAGTGTTTGGCTCAAATCGACCTATATTACCAACCCCTCTCATGGAAGAAATATATATACTTATGAACACAAGGGAAATGGGTGTTCCGCCATTTGGGAGATGGAACTTGAGCCTATTTTGTGCTTTGGTTCGTTAGGAACCAAGATCCCTCAACCGAGTGACTCAATTGATGTATGGGTAGAGGTTTCCTAGTGTAATTGGATGGGGGTTCACCATTAAATAATGATTTAAAGAAGAAATTGAATGCACTATGCAAATTCAGTATATGACCTAGGAATTTGAAGGCATGAAACAAGATGGACAAATATAATGAAACATAAAAGTACATGGAGTAGTGGAGAGGCCAAAACAAGGTTGGTAAACCCTAGAAATGGCTATCTCAAATTGTACCAGGACTCATATGCTAGGTTGGGTGATTTAGTTTTTCTATAGGGTTTCTAGGAAAAATCTAGAATCTTCTGGTGACTGATCAAAATCTACATAAATATGGTAAAAGGGGGTATACTAGAACTAATACACTAGATTGGGCATATGAGTCTTGTTATCAGGGTTTGATTGATACTTTTGTAGCCTCTATTGATCTTCTATAACTTCCTTCCTATCCAATCTTTAGGTATGAAAGTCTGAATTCTGGCCTATAGGTGATTTTTCATGAAGGTGACAACTTCTTGGAAACTTTGACAACTTTTGCAACTTTTCCTTTGAAGGATCTTCAAGCTCCAATTCACCTAGATTTGCAAACACACATCAAGAGAGAAATTTTTTGTTTTGTTAGGGAATAGCAGTTTTCCTTGGTCAAACCCCATTTTGGTAATTAAACCTTGGAATGAAATAGAAAAGCATGAAGGAATGATGAATGAACAAATGCAATGTTGCAACCCACCAAACCCTTGAAATGAAGGTTGCAAACTTGTGTGAAATGGCTTTGATGGATGTGGATCTTCACTCTTGATTGAATGCTTGAAACTTTTTCTTCAATGCTTACTTGAATCATGAAACCTACATCACAAATGTTAGCTCACAAACACACATGATGCATGAGGAATTTGACAAGATGTTTGAATCTTGAATGTAGCTCAAAATGCTTGATGATTTTCTTTTCAATGCTCTTGATCTCATAAACTTTCCTTAGGAATTCCTTGAAAATTTGCTAGGAGAAATTATGTGAAATAAACTTGTATTTATACTTACATTTATGTCTAATTTCCTTAACTTAAAACACTACAAGCCAACATTCAAAAATTGGATCTAAGGATAATAAAATCCTACCAAGACTTTGAATTAAAATAGGTCCTAGGTTAAAGCGGGACTCATACGCCAAGTTGGGTGTATGAGTCCCAAAGGCTTAAAACTAGGACATAGATTTCAAGAAGTGTTATGTTCAATGTGACATTTAAAATCAGGTCCTGAGACCTAGGGAGGACCCATAGGCCCAGATGGGCGTATGGATCCTAGATCCCTAAATCTGGAACACATAGCCAAAAACATTAAATTATGATTTGTCATTTATTAAATGTTAGGATTATCCTTAGAAAAATGCATTTAACTAGGCTTGTGGATGCAAAAGAGGACCAATTCAGGGTATGTGCAAGATCATCATGGAAAAAACAAGCTCTTAAGTGGCGAAAAAATCAGAAAAATCAAAGTTAGGAAACTTGACATAAAAATTTGAATAAGTTGTCTATATTATTTCAAAAATATGTAAGAATAGAATTTGTAGGAAATTAAATTTAGTTTCTAAACTACTAGGTTTTTTTTTTTTAAAAGTCTATTTGATGAAAATTTGAAATTTCAATGTAGTAGTACTTAAATTTTAGGGAAAAAAAAAGAAGCAGGTGTTTTTCTGACCACCCTAACCACAATAAAATGATAATATTATTTTATAAGATTTTAGATATAATTAGAGGACTCATGTCCCGATGTGATGCATATTTTTTATATTTTTTCCCAAGTAAATAATTAATTATGATTTTTTTATTACAACTTTTTAAAATATAAAAAGTCATATGTCTGACCACCTTAACTTGATCAAAATTTCATGAAATTCAATTTGTCTTTTTTTAATCCTATATTATGTGAAGCATAGAATGTGATGCATGTTTAAGATTCAAAAAATGTGATACCGTTTGAAAGCTATAGATGTTTTTCAATCACCCTCTCATTCAGGACTTTATTCGTAATTCAAATAGAAAATAAATAATAATAATTTATTAAATTCAAAGTAAAGAATAATTTATATTGGTGGAAAGTTGAAAATATCCTTTAAAAACCCCTTTTGTTTCATCAATTTTGGGTGAAAAAAAAGTTGTTAGCCATATACCCTACACATACCCATCTTATCACCACTTTTTGGCCCATCACAATCCTGCACATACCCTTTATGCATAAATAAGCTAGATTTTAACATGGTGGACCCAAAAAAGTGTGAAAATGTAAAGGGATATATTTTTGTACACTACATTTAGCCCTCACTTTAGTGATAGGATGACCTTGTGTCAAACTCACACTAAAGTAGACAAATTCACATCAAGAGGGGTCTAAGTGTACCAATGCTAGTTAGATAGGATGACAACAATCAAGAGGGATGATCAAGCCCCTAGGAGAGAGATCCTATGGCAAACCAACATAGAAACAAAAGAACACACATGTGAATGATGTATGAAGCAAAAGTAAGATACAACCATACACTATCAAAGAAATAAAGAAGAAAGAAAAGGAAAAAGAGGGTAAATCAAGCCTCAATAGTATGTCTAATGCGACATGGACAAGGTCTAAGTTTTTTTTCCAAAAAAAAAAATTACAACTAGAACATGATGTCCACTATGCAAACAAAATGCATGCTCACATGGCCTAATGGAATTTGATATCCACTAGGTGAGCCCCCAAAGAGGTGAGACACATACGAATGTGGCCAATATATGCTCACACATAGATAAGCAAGTGGCTATGGGAAAGTCATGCCTATGGTTGACTCCCATACGTACTAACCATACCAAAGTTATACCTCCTAATAACTTTGACAAGGCACCACACAACACGAACAACAGGATTCATGAGGCAAGAAAGACTTCATATGCTAACACCCATGAACAAACAAAATGGATTCATAGGAAAGCAAGGTGTGTTATGCAAGGTGGCCATATAATAGTTATTGTAAATGTGAAATAGTGTTTAAGGTACATCCAAAGGGGTTTTCTTAATTAGTTCATGTAAGGTCTCAACCTAGGGAACATTGTGCCTAATGTCTCCAAAAGAGGACCAATCAAAGAATAGAAGATTCACAACTTAGCGAATGCACATCGCTTGGCATTTCCACTAAGAGGAATATAATATGCTAAGAGAGATCGCGCTCTTGAAGGACATCACACCCAATATCACCATCAAGAGAAAAATGCACCACATGAAGTAAGAAGACCACACAATGAAACATGAGTTGTACAATGCAAAAGAATAATTCCAATGTATGCCCCCACTCTAAAGGAATTGCTAAAAACCATGCTATGAGCAATTACTTTAAAGTAGCAAATGATAAATTCTAACAATAAAGAGGACATGAGAGCTTATTTGGAAAGCCCTATTCCAAGTCATATGTTTCCAAATAAAGCTATGTCATGAGTAGGGGTTTCCCCCAAAATGTAATGCTAAACATAGAAAGAAAAATGCATCACATGTGAGCCAACTTAAGGCATGTTGTCCACATCCCAAGCTTGATCCTACATATACGTGGAAGGTGGTAAACTAGCCAAAAGACACAATGACAAGTGTCATATAAAAACAAGGCTACCTAACCCCCTTGACTCCACTTAGTGCAAGACAAGGACGAGACAACATGATTGATGGGAAACATGAAAATCAATATCAATTAGAGGAACTAGGTGTTTCAAAACAAGGAAGAGCACCAAAATCCTTAATATGTTGAATTTTATTACTCAAAGCCTTGCATTCATTGGTAGAATGACCATGAACTCTATGATATGCACAAAATTAACTTGTGATATAGAATTTATTTTGTGTTATTTGAGGGAGAGATATCAAGTGATCTTGGAGGAGTCTCGATGAGATACTCTCTTTATCAAAAGTAGAAGATGTTCCTTTATTTTTTGACAAAGATATCTCTTGCTTAGTACAAGGGTGTCATACTTGTTGGTGTAATTAAAAGTCTTGTACCTTGTCCTAGGTCTTGATTACACCTTAGTTAAGTTTACTTAGGGACCACATAGGAGGTTATTGGAGATTTTCCACTTTTGGTGGACTTGATATCTCATTACCACATCACTTCCACCTTTTGTGGACACATCATGTGATTATCTCTCCACCTTTTGTGGGAGATCCACCTTTTGTGGAGATTATCACATTATCCTTTCCCACTTTAGGTGGAATGATAACTTTTCATTGTTGTCTCATGTCATAAGATTACAACACTTGTCATAATATTATGCCCTTCTATGTTCTCACCTTGGCTATATAACCAAGGGGTCTCTCTCATTTGTAATCAATTAGAATCCTCTCATATCATTGACATTGAATACAGTTTATTCTTGTCATCTTATTTCTATCTCTCTTATTCTTGTGCTTTCTATTAGGCCTCTAGATCTTTGGTGGCTACCTTCATAGCCAATTCTTACAATACTTACACAAGACTCTTTAGATTGTGATATTTTGTGCTCTCCTTTATAGGAAGGTGTAAAATCTAACAAATTTGAATAATTAGTGTTGTGTGTGATGAAATTGATATTAAGTGAGGATTTCTTTGATTCTTTCATTTCTTTCAAAGGAAAATAACCAAGACCACTAGTGGTTTCTTGTGTGTTAGGTTGTACGGGGACACAAATACCTTGTTCACTAGCACCACATCATTTTCCACAACATAACCAAGTTGTTTCATAACTTCACAAACTCTTCCATAAAGCTTTTCATTTCTTCTAAATTCAATGGTTGATCATAATCAACTTCATCAAAGTTTATTGTGTAATTTTATTATCTTTCATAAGTGGTTGAGGTGGATGCTTTCGAAGGTTCATCTAAATTTTGTGTTGACACTATCGTTGGTTCTTTTTTCTTTTCAAACTCTTATGTTATGTTTTTGTATTCACCCCTAAATGTATGTGTGAAGTCTACAAAATCCCAATCATCTTCTAATAACTTTTTCGCTTCTTCAATATGCTTCTCTTTGTATTTATCTTGCATGGGAACTTACACTTGTATAGTTGGTGTCAATGTTTTCAAAGGATTTTCCTTTCCTTTGTCAATGTTCAAACAACTTTCTAGTTGAGGGTTGGATTTGATTTTATACACTTTGTTGTTGTCAAAATGCTTCATGATACGTTGAAGGGTTGAAGGAACCACATTCATTTTATGAATCCATGGTCTTCCTAAAAGAAGATTGTAAGAAAAATCATGATGCATAACATGGATAGGAGTTTGTAATGTGGCCTTTCCAATTGTAATAGGCAAAGTGATCACACCAAGTGATTTCTTTCCTACATTTTAAAATCCTTGAATCGATGAGGAATCAGGTTCAATTCTTATCTTATCTATGCCAAGTTTATCCAAAATGGTTACGGGTGATCCCACAATACTGGTTTACAATTTTTGGCCAAACTACACACTGAAATAATTTTTTCTAACTAAATCTTCATTTTCAAGCACTTATAGCGGCTAAACTGTGAGGAATTTTCAAACATGATGCAAACTAGTGATTTGTGACAATTTGTCTATAGATTCTAAAAAAAAAAATTCAATTTTTTTGGAATTATATTGCAATTCTTTTTCGATCTCCTTCAAAAACTAGTTTTTTTCAGTAAACAACATTTTTAAGGAGTGACACTCACCATATAATGCATAAATTTTTTTCCATGAAGGATAAAATTCTACTTTTTTCAAATTTAGATTTGTAACTAAGATATCTAGTGCTTCCAATTTGTTTCATAGTGTTTTATTGAATATTTTTTCCTTAATCAAGTTTTGAAGTCAAACCAATTACAATTCAAACATAGGCAAATTGTATAGTGCATAACTTTTTTTGTATTTATTGAAATTCAATTTTTTTTTGTTGGATCAAGGACTTCAATATCTGGTGCACTCCTATTTTTTAATTTTTTTTTGATAATCTGCTATTTTTCCACATGTGCAGAACAAAGAGCTTATTATTCGATGAAAAACCTACATTCAGAAGAAATAAAAAAGTAAATATAATAATTAAATTTATTTAAAATTATACTTTTTGGGAAGCTTATAACAAGGACTACATACTTATAGAAAATAAATTTTAAATGAATTAATTTGATCCCCCAAAAGGTAAATCAAAAGTGTTTTTTTATCAACATTTTGATAGACCTCTAAAGGAGACTCTGTTATAGGTATGGTTTAAAACTAGAGGGGTTCTATCCAAGGGGGTTTGATCTAAGGTGGTTCGATAAAACCCTCTTCAATTGGAATCCTTTAAATGAAAATTTTCAAGGCTTAAATCATTATATTTTCTAAAAATATGTTATTTCAAGAAAAATTAGGATCTCACAGAAATTGTAAACTAGCTTTGTGGGATCACCCATTACACTACAAACATTAAGACCTAAGCCATTTTTGAGAAGGCTTCACTTTATCCCTATCCTATTAAAGATACAAATTATCATGAAGGATTCATTTTTATTTCTCACTTCTAAGGGAGGATACTCAATTTGATGGAAAGTAATGTCTAAGTTGACTAGAGTTATAGCTTGAATTTGGGTCGTTACATCATTTGATTGCACATTGGGATAGGTAGGAACTTGTTGTAAGGCACTTTGAATTATGTTATGCTAATGAGGGGAGGCTTGAATAAGGTCCCATAATGATATCTCAATAGGAGTTTCCTTAAGTTGTGCAATGTAGAAAAATGTATCCCTTTACATTTTTCACACTTTTTTGGGCCCTCCTTACTAAAATTTGGTTTATTTATGTCTTAATTGGTCCTATTTTGCATCCACAAGCCTAACTAAATGCATTTTTCTAAGGATAATCCTGACATTTAACAAATGACAAATCATAATTTATTGTTTTTGGTTGTGTTCCAAATCTAGGGATCTGGGACTCATATGCCCCTTTAGGCATATGGGTCCCACCTAGGTCTTGGGGCTGATTTTAAATGTTACATTGAACTTGACACTTTTCAAAATTTGTGTCTTAGGTTTAACCCACTGGGACTCATATGCCCAACTTGACCAGTGTATGAGTCTCGCTTTTACTTGGACCTATTTTAATTTGAATTCTTAGTGAGATTTTACTATCCTAGATCTGATATTGGCTTGTTGTGTTGTAATGTCAAGAAATTGGGCATAAACAAGTATAAATACAAGGTTATTTCACATCATTTCTCCTAGCAAGTTTTCAAGTCATCTAACATTCTAGCTAAGAAATTCCTAAAGAAATTTTATGAGATCAAGAGAATTCAAGAGCAAGTTATCAAGCATTTAGAGCTATATTCAAGATTCAAGCATCATGTCAAGGTCTTCATATATCATGTGTGTTTGTGAGCTAACATTTGTGATGTAGATTTCATGATTCAAGAAAGAATTAAAGACAAGCTTCAAGAATTCATTCAAGAGTCAAGATCCACATCCATTGGAGTCATTTCACATAGGTTTTCAATCTTTATTTCAAGGCTTTGGTGAGTTGCAACATTGCATTTATTCATTTATCAATCCTTCATGCTATTGCTATTTAATTTCAAGGTTTAATTACCAAAATAGGGTTTGAACAAGGGAAACCACTATTCCCTAATAAAATAACATTTTTCTCTCTTCATGTGTGTTTGTAGATCTAGGTGAGTTGAAGCTTGAAGATCCTTTGAAGAAAAAGTTGCAAAAGTTATGAAAGTTGTCAAGAAGTTGTCATCTTCATAGAAACTCACCTATAGGCCAGAATTTAGACTTTTGGACTTGAAGAATCACACAAGACATAAGCTATAGAAGATCACTAAAGGCTATCAAAGTCAAACCGGGTATGTGCAGAATCATGATGGGCCAAAAAGGGGCAATATGATGGGTATGTGTAGGGTGTATGGCTGACAACTTTTTTTTACCCAAAATTGATGAAACGAAAAGGGTTTTTAAAGGAGATTCCCATCTTTCCACCAATATAAATTATGCTTTACTTTGAATTTAATTAATTAATAATTATTATTCATTTTCTATTTGAATTACAACTAAAGTCCTGATTGATAGGCTGATTGAAAAATATCTATAGCTTTCAAATGGTACCACACTTTTTGAATCATAAACATGCATCACATTCTATGCTTTGCATACTATAGGATTAACAAAAAATGAATTTCATGAAGTTTTGACCAAGTTAAGTTAGTGAGACATCACGATTTTTATATTTTAAAAGTTGCAATAAAAAATCATAATTAATTATTTACTTGGAGAGAACAATTACAAAAAAAATGCATCACATCCAGACATGGAGTCCTACCCATATCTAAAATCTTATAAAAATTATTATCATTTTATTGTGGTTAGGGTGGTCAGGACAAACACCTACTTCTTATTTTTCCCTAAATTTAAGTACTCTTTTGCACATTGGAAATTTTAAATTTTTACCAAATAATTTTTATAAAAACCACAGTAGTTTAGAAACTACATTCAATTTTCTATAGATTCTATTGTTACATATTTTTGAAATAATATAGATAACTTATTCAAATTTTTATAGCAAGTTGCCTAACTCTGATTTTTTTGAATTTTTTGCCACTTAAGGGCCTATTTTTTCCATGATGATCCTGCACATACTCAACCCTAGTAATTGGACTAAATCACCCCTCTAGGCATATGAGCCCCAATATAGTCCTTTTGTCAACTTTTAGTAGATTTTGCATAGACACCAGAAGATTCTAGATTTTTCCTAGATTCCTATTGCAATACTAAATCACCCTACCAACCTATGAGTCCCAATGCAACTTAAAATAATATATTTCTATGGTTTTAAAACATTGCTTTGGCCTTTCTACTCCTCTAGGTACTTTTTGTTTTATGCTATTTGTCAATTTGATTTAATACTTTCAAGTTTCTAGGGTTTTATGCATAAGAGTTTGAATTTCTCCTTTGAAGGTTCATTTAATGGTGAACCCCCATCTAATCACACAAGGAAACCCCTAGTCCCTCCCTAAATTTACTCACTTGGTGGAGGGATCTTGGTTTCCTAATGAACTAAAGTGTAAAATAGGTTTAGTTCCATCTCCTCAAAGGTGGACACCCTATTTTCCTTGTGTTCAATTTGGTTAAACCAACCCTTGGACCCTTGAATTTTTGATTTGGAGAACAATGATCTAGATTGCATTAACTTTGTATTAAATTTGCATTATTTGAATTGAATTTATGGATTCTAAATATTGCATTAGTGAAAGGGTAAGTGCACCAAGATGGTTCCCAAAGGGGCTTAAAGAGTGGCCCTTTTTTTACGAAATCGAGGAAATGCTTGTTACTTGGGACCTTAAGAATTGAGGATAGATTACACTCAAAATTTTTGGAGATGAGAAGAAAGCAAGGATCGAGAAGTTCTCAAGTATACTTTCCCTAAACTACTAATTTATTTTGAAATGGTTGAGATTAAGGGGTTCAAAAGAGGGATGTACACAAATTGGTGCTATTTTTGTCAGGAAAACATAACATAGCAACTCTTGTACGACCTGAGCATAGTGAACTTTTTTGTAGTATTTTAAAAATCCCTACGGTAAAAAGTTAGCTAACAGCATCTAGTTGATGCATAATTTTTCTGATAATTTTTTAATGAATATTTGATTTTTTACTAATTTCTAAGTGGGGAACTTCTAAAAGAAGCAGAATTTTTAATTAAGTGCTCCCACTAATTTTTTTGAAAATAAATGATTTTTTTTTTTTTTTTTTTCTTTTTTTTTAAAAAATTTATGGGAAAGTAGAGTCTAGTTTCTAAAAATGTAATTTATTTGAAATTTTGATGAACAGTTAATTTATAACAAGAAAAACACTAAACACTGTTTTTTGGCAAAAAAATAGACATACAAACAAAATAAATTATGGATGAAAGGCTTAACATTGTCAAAAAGTGAAAAAAATTACTTCGTTGGATAGCTAAAAGAGAACTCAACATTACCATTGTGTTTGATTTTGTCGATATTGAACTGGATGCCATCTTGATGGTGAGCCATGGACCGATTAATGTATGAAAAATTGTAGAATTGTAAAACATGTCCTCACAGCCTTGTTAGGGAATGCCTCAACCACTTTGGGTTGAGTATTCAAAGACCAATAATTCACTTTTTTCTTTGTTTTTAAAGCGAAATAATGTGAGCGCATTATAATGTGCGCACATTTTGTAAAAAAAAAATCAAAAGTGGCTAGAAAATTGGTACCCAACTTCATGCACCCACCCGAAAAGAGCATATAGGTTGCATTTTTGTATGTTACATCATTCAATTTCATTGGAAATATGTAATTGCAAATAGTTAATTGAATACAAAATCCAAAAACATAGAAATCAACTCAAAAATTTTTGATTCGGGTTTAAAAACCCTAATCTATGACTCATTTGGCCACTTGGGTGATTTAGTCCCTATACAAGTCTTTGTTGTAGATTTGTGGGTATTTTGTGTTCTTTGTTTTTCATTGTTTAAATCCTTTAGAAACCCTCATTTGGACTCATATGCCAACCTAGTAATATTAGTCCCAAATTAGGTTTGAATCTGCATTTTGGAGCATTAGAAGCTTGCCATTTTTGTTTTGGGGTCCTATCTTTAATTTGTTGTTTTAGTTTGCAGAATTACTATTATTGGCAATATTTTCATATTTGGTTCATTTCAAGTGCATGTTTTAATTTTGGATAGAATAATATTATTACACTTTTGTTTCATTTCTAGTATTATTTCATAGGATTATATTACATTTGGCATTCATTAGAAATTTTAATAAAAAAATCAAGAAAAACAAAACAAAAACTAAATGGTGAATCTTGGACCCTTTAGTTGCAATGAATTTGAAATGTTAGATGAAGCCCTTGAGGACTTCATCTCACCTATATAATACATTAAAACTTTGATGCAAGAGGATGCACACATAGACAATTATGATAATCCTAATTGTTCTTCTCATGATACCTCTCCTATTTGTGACAAAGGTATTTTGGTGTTAGAAGACCCAATAATTGAGCATCATGAGAATATTTTTTGTCTCTCTTCTAATGTTAGATGTGTCTCAAAAAAAACTAAGGTGGATGGCATATATGAAGATGTTAAATTCAATTTAGATCCCCCCTCATTAGAGGGTTATTTAGGTAACTCAGTTGAGGTTATGACTACAAAAATTGGGCCTTCTTTAATTAGTGAGCCTCCTAAGTCACCTCCCATCATAGAGCAACCTAAATCATTACCTCCAGAAGTTATTTTGAACATTATAAGGAAAATGGGTGGTAAAAATGTTTCACAAGAAGCAAATTGCAATATTGTTGCTCACACGTATAATATACAACAACAAACCATACCTACCTTATTACCATTGCATCAACCTATCTTGCTTATTGCTCCTATTTTTCCTTCAAATAGTGGAAAAGAGAATGATCTTGATAAGAAAATTCATTGTATAAACATATAACTTTTGTCTTTAGCAAAATTATCACTTGTACACCAAAGGATGCTCCAAGAAATTTTGTAGAAGAATAATGTTGACGCAAAAAATTGCAATGCAACAACCTTATGGGAAACTTAGTTGTTGGGGGATGTATGTGTACAACTAAGTGACCTCCAGGATTTTATCGAAGCCGGCTCTTCATTTTTTCAATGGGGGGAGAAAAGGGAACAAAAAATTGACATAAAACAAACAAATCTACACTAAGGCGATGTACCAGATCGGTGATGAAATAAACAAGCACATTGCGGGAACAAAGGATCAAACAATTATAAGCATATATCAAATGAACAGCTCCCAACACAACAAACATAATAACATCAAAACATTTGCATAATATAATCCTTATAGCATGTGAATAACACAAAATAGCAACAACATGATTTGTGTTACGCTAAGTTATATATAAAGATTACAGAAGCTTGAAATAGATATCCACATATCTTAGAAATTGCTAGCACAGTCTACTATTCTATCAAATACTTGAAAAAAAAGAGGCTAAGAGATAATGGCATAGTCTCTAAATCCAACTTTAACAGTAAAACACTATAGAGGCTAATTCCTAATGCTCAAGAATTTTTTTTCGCTCATCTAACAACAACCAACAAATGAAGAAATGACTGCTTAAATTAGCCAGCCCACTGTACGGAGGTTCCAACAGAAAATATGCTCTAGTGTAGCCATCAACAATAAAGATTCCCTAGCGCAAGCAATAATAGAAAGATTCTTTAGTGTCAACACCAACATAAAGGATGGAAGAATAGCATGCCAACAGGAACATTCTAAGGAGATATAGGCCGCACAATAGTAAAAAGGAAAGGACACATGGAAAAAAAATGGAAGCCGTTGTAATAACCATCGAACAAAAAGAATTAGTTCCCAAAATAACGCTACATGGAAAGCTCCCAATAGAAGAAGTTGCAATGCAGGTCCCAGCCGAACGAAAATAAAACTAAGGCAACGTGTCACACTGTCGGAGCTCAAAAAAAAGAAAGGGAAGCATCCTGAATGAAAGCTCCAATATGATGACACGTGTTCCCAATTGGAAAGAAATGAGCATTATTCAAAAGCGAAGCCTCAAACAAAGAAAAACTATGAAGGAAGGAGTGGTGCATGAATAATTATTCACAACTTGGTGACTCATAGGGGCATTTCGCCTATAGAATGAGAACCTCCAAATTACGACCTCATAGACCAGTCCCACGTTTAAAGGAAAAATGCTCATAGTTTGGAGAGAGAAGCTTGAAGGGATGTCCAGACTTCATCCGATGGTGCAGTGAGACTATGTAAGATTTCATTCACCATATTCAAATAAATAATTTCCCTAAAAGGAAATCCCCCAGATACTTTCACCTCATACTCAACCTGGAAAATGAGTTGTGCCAACTGATGCACCATGTTCTCAATATTAGCAGTAGTTGGATGTTGGTCAAAGGACTAGAACATAGATAAATATTGCTTCTCTTCAATATTCTTAATGTAATGTGTTTGATGCCTGCTACTATTTGGTCAGCTAGGAAAGGTGATGAAAGTTCTCACTGAGTCAGTCATGAAAATTAAGCTCGCATATCACTGGTAATTTGAGTTAGCCTCACTCTACATTCACAGACATGCTAAATAGCCTTATGCATGGAAATGAGGATGTTCACGCTCATGGTTTCTGTTGTCCAATCTTTGACTTCCACACTACTCAATGCTTCATCAGAAGTTGTATACAATTTGCTTAACAGTTGTCTGGACTCCATAACCCTATCAGAAGTCATCTCCTACACCTGTTGCATTGATTCACCAACCAATCTACATAAATTGATAGCCTACACCATAAATTTGAGTGTGGGATGTAAGGTAAGGCATAATGACTTGACCTTATCCTAGTATGATGCATCTAATTCTTTTTCTATTTCCAGCAAGTTTGTTTGAGATGTAGGAGGCTGAGATCTCAAAATGTCCATTTCCACAACTTTGTTGCTTAGTTCCATTTTCAACTCTGTGATGCTTCCTTGTAGGACCAAAATCTGATTCTTCAAAGCAACATTTTCTTCTTCCCTCTCTTTCAGGGCCAACTTAGTCTGCTTCAGCCTTTCATTTTCCTACTCCAATGCAACATTCATCTCATTTACTTCTTCATTAGTACTCTGTCAGATCTCTTTCAAACCATCATTTTTTTTGTTAATTCATCTCGAAGGGATTTCTCGGTTTCCCCGAGTTGCTCGATCTCCTTCTGCAGGGTTGGAATGACCTCTGCACTTAGAGTCTAAAGTTTAGTGGCCTTGCCTTCAAAGGAAGTCTTCTCATCTTGAAGTCAATTGAGTTCAATTTCTTGAGCTTTATACTTATTTGACCAAAGACACACCTTCCCCTTTAGGTCACTTATATCCTCATTTTTCTTTTTCATCTGGTGGATGAGCTTAAGGAAATCAGGACTTTGTCACCACTCTCTATGTTTCCTTCATTAATTTCACCTTGTCATGCAGATGAGCTTGTTACAAGTCAAGTTGTATGACATTGATAGAATAATCATTTGGTTGCATCTCCTTGAATGGCTTGATAACATTAGGTTTCATCTTCACAAACATCAACGAATTTTGTATTTCATTGAACAAAGTTTTCACAAGAGGTTCCATAGGTTTGTTTGCATATTTTTCTCTTCTCTTTTGAATTTAACAAGCCCGAGCACTCTTGGAAACATCCACCTGCAAGAAATATTCCTTAGGCGGGGTACCCAATCCACCAGCAAAATGAAACTCCTGGGGTACTGCCAATAGGAATGACAATTTGCTAAGTGTATCAATAGACTTGGTGGGTCTTGTAACAGTCACTGGGGAAAAAGGTGGGATAAATTGACTGCTCTGGGATGATGAAAACATGGTAGAGAAAAAGGTCAGAGAAGCAACCATTTGTTGTTGAGGCATCAAAGACACAAATTTTTAACTCATTAGGCTAGGATGCATTGTTGTTACTTGCACCTCAGGGGTAACATATATAGGAGAGGGTGAATGGGGACCACTAGGGGAACCAACATTGACCTGTCCTGAATGACCCACAAAAGGATAGTTTGACTGAAGCGGCATGGAAGAAGCAGGCACTGAGGAAACTAGAGACATAAAACAGAGAGAAGAATGAGATACATGTACCTGAGTTCCTTGAAGATTGGTAGCAGAGGCAACTACCTCCTCACACTGTTCTTTTTCTCTTTTTCCTACCTCCTCTGTCTTGGGTCTCTTCTCTGATGGGAAATCATCTAGGTCCAGCATAACCTTTTTGTGGTGCATAGCAGACCCTGATCTTTTCTTTCTCAATCTTAAGGAGCTAGTTGGCTCCAACAATTGTGTATTTGAGGATTCCTCATGCGGAAACTATTGTCCACTAATGACCTTTTCCTACAGAGGGCCTTCAATTATTGGAGCCTTTTGGGCTACTTCTTCTTCACGCCCCAGGGTAGTGCTTTTTGCTTCACAATACCTCTCAGACTCTAAAGGATTTGGAGAATCATCACTGTCTGAGTGCTCGTGGTTCTAGAATTCATCAAATTGGTCATCTGAGCCCACCTCTTGATAGAGCCCATTAGTTGTTTTAATCTCCCACATGTAGATCCAAAAAGCTTTAATCTTCTCAGGTTTCCATCCAAGCATTTCCAGTTGGCTATAAAGGAACTGATTTATTACATGATTAGGGTTAGGCTTAGCCAATATATGATAGAAATTTAGCCAAGGAGGTTGGCCTGTGTTGGAAGGTATGTGCTCGAGGCTGATGTATAATTTCTCATCTCCTTCATTTGCATTCCTCTGAGGATCCAAAAATGGCCAAGGTTGATGAGGGATTTTAGTGCCCACCTCTTCTAAATTACCCACTGGATTATATCACCATGTATCACTGATAAGCACTAGTCTGAGGTGGCTCAATTTGGAAAATAATACTTTAGAACTATTAACCTTTGAACTCTTTTTCTTAACCAAGCTTATAGAACCAAATGAAACTGGAAACACTAGGTAGGAATTCAGATGCTTATCCCCTAGTAATCATTTTCAATGTTGCACAACTACCTGAGGACTTCCAAGGCTAGCACCCTATCAGAAACAAAAAGCTGGAGCCGAAAAGGCTCTTAGACGAAACCCTACATACAAAGCATTGTAAATTCTAAACTAGAAAACCAATCACAAGGTGGCACTAGGCCCCTTATCCATGATATTTTATTTTGCATCAAGCGCTTGGACCCTTGACCTCCCATTTGATCCAAATCTCTCAAAGTCAAAGCTAGGAATGCATCTGAAAATGTGCAATAATCAAAGGTTTTTGAAAGGACCAGAGTCTAGGTTGAAACTAGTTTTCTAGCACCATTCTCATCAAATACTGCCAGGGGCATAAAATGCTGGAAATAATCAAGGTTCTAAAACAAAATCATATAGGCCAAGAAAGATGGATACTTGAACTTGGAGCCTAACTCAAACTCCTTCAACTGTTAGAACATTCCTTCTACAATGGTTGTTGCAAAGTCCATCAATGGAGGAACTTTATTCCATTTTAGCATGAAGCCTACACTCATTTGGAAATTTGAGACTTCCTTGTTCATATCTAACCCACATATCAACGCCAACATGGAGAAAATAGAATTTGTACCTGCTTTGAAAGTATCTAGCTTAAGTGGAAAGCTAGGAAGAACTGAGTAATCTACTAGCTTATTAGTCTCAGTATTGAAAAACTATTGTGTCATTCTAAACCCTCTCTAGGCCCTTTGTAATTTGGAAATATTGAAATATTTAACACCCTTGAGACCATTAAGAGGGACACACATCATGTATTGGAGAGCCTAATGATTGATCACCACTCTAAAATCATATCCATTCACAAATCCTGAATTAGCATCAAAAATTTTGGCACAGGTAGCCACGATTTCTGGACAATAGTGTACCAAAGGAACCATATATTGAGGAAGACCTCAATTCCATAGCCGCTTATAAAAAGGATCACTGAGATTCTTCATTTTTTCACATGTGGCTTCTCTTAGATTCTTAGGATTCTGGGATAGCTCTGGATCTCTAACATTATCCCAATCCTCTGCAACTAAAACTTGGATCCTACAAGAAATTACGTTTAACAATTTTTGGTATGTTGGTTGAGTGTGAGGCCACAAAGGCTTAGTCATAATGCCCAAGGTTGCATAAGAAATCTGATCATAAATGCTAATGCAATGTGCCAACATTCTTCTTTCTTCAATGCTGCCAGTGGCGACGACCTAGGTTGAGCTTTCTGCAATCTCAACTATTTTTGCCTGTATTTTGTTGGATTCTGCTACTTGTTTTTTTGAAATCCCTTCTCTCTGCAAATGACTAATGTGGTTACATGCTTTTCCAACCTTGCATGATTAATTCCTTCCACACGACACTCTTAACTGCCCTTTTGATTTTTGAAAATATTGAATTAGCAAGGATTATGTTATCTTTCACATTAATTATGCCATATTCCCACTAACTCTTTCATGTGTGTGAAGAGGCCACAAACTCACTAAAGGATTCCATGTAACAAGGGATGTGACCCCATATTCAACAACTCTATTTTTTCCTTGGAAAAAGTACTAGATCAACAACACCATATCTTTTTGCAAGCCTTTACATTTAATGATCACTCGATTGCGATGAGGAACATCAACCAATGACTTATCCCAAAGAGATTTTATTTGATCTACCAGCACAAAAGCATTCTTGTGGCCATAGCTGGCTCCCTTTTTCTCCTCTAAAAAGGATTAATTTGAACAAATTGAAACTGCATTTTCTTATATTCAATATTTCACATGCCACAATACAACTTGTCAGGAATCTCTCTCATACCAGTTGCTTCTAACATAAGCACACCTTTCCTGATTAGAGGATCCTCTTCCCATCTATAAATAGGCCCTTTGGCATTATGACAATTCACATTTGCACTAAGAAATTTCTTAGCAACTAGCCTTAGGACAAAGTAAGTAGCTTCACTACTTAGCAAAAGTAGCAATAGTTATGGAGACTCCCATTGGGCTTACATGTAAAAAGACTCAATCTTCCTTTTTTTGAAAAATTAGGTGTATGCTTTTAAAATGCATGACTGGCATGAAAAATATTTTGTATGTGAAAGTTATTAAGTGGGTCCTTGGGAAAGACTATGTGGAGTATGGGGACCAATATAGGGTAAACACCAACATTACCTCTCACTTTTTAGCTTTCCTGCTAGACATTGGTGTCTCCAAGAGGAAGGTTATGAGGCTAACCAGGCAGGTGTTCCCCAAATGCTATCTGGAGGGGTTGGAGGTCGTTGTAACAACTATTGAGATTGGTCGCAAGATTCAGTCTACTTACAACCTGTGCCTACTTGCTGAGGAAGGAGGACCTGTGCCAACAAATCCCTTTCTATACGGCTTTGAGCTTGAAACCCACGATTAATGCCACCATAAGGTTTGTGCCACTTGCCACTTTCTGATGAGGATGCATAACATTGAGCCCTTCAATCAGGTGCAATGGTACAATAATTTCAAAAGAATGATGTTCCCTCATCATGTGCCACCTACTACTACTGATGGTCCTTCAAATGCTTGAAGAAATGCCTTGAAAATTCATTTTCCTCTTTTTGTATATGAAACACTTTCTACAACACCTACCAACAATAATATATGTATTGTTGACACAAGGCTACAAGCCTCATTAAATCAATATGTAAAAATATGTAAATGTCCATATAATCAATATAATACATATATTTTCTATAACCTACCTCTTTTCTTCATTTTATGTCATTTCATGTGTCAATGTGGTTGTTGTTTTTCTAATAAAGCACTAAGAATGGCCCAAAACTAACAAAGCAGGGAAAATATATACATATTTACATACCCAAAACAAAAGCTAAATTAGTTGAATTTTTTGAGGTGTATTCCATTCACTAGAATACCCAGAGCTTCACCTTCCATTATTTCCAATTCAAATGAATTGTGCTGCTTGCACTAAGTGATCTTGAATGGTCCTTCCCAGAGACTGTCAAACTTTCCATGTTGACAAGGTTTTGCTCCACGCTCATTATATTTTAGCACCAAGTCTCCACATTGTAAACCTTAGTCAGAAAATTTTTGTCAAACCATTTCTTTAATACCACTTGCTGGTGGTTAGTCATTGCCTTGAGAGAATGCTCTCATTTATCCTAAACCTCTAGTAATTCCACCACCCGCACCTCCATTGCTTTGTTTTTCTCAATTTCAAGGGACTTGAGCAATTGATTGTAGGGATCTCCATGGAAGTGGGTAATAGTGCCTCCTTCCCATAAACTATTTTGTAAGGAGATTTTTTCATTATTTTCTTAGGCATGATATGATCCACCCATAGAGTTGTGCAGAGGTGTCGATTCCACTCCCTTTGGTGTTCTGAACCTATCTTCTTGATCAATTGAATAAGATTCTTTTTTGTAGATTCAACAAGACCATTCCCTTTTTGTAGATTCTTTTTGTAGAGTGCAATAGAAGGAAATGGGAAATTCCCTTTTATCTTCATCATCTTTATACATCAGAATAGTAGCGATGCTTGTGCTACCACCGAAGACATACATGTGGAAATCTTTTGACAAATCTGGGTTAACCAACATAGGAGAAAAAGAGATGACTTCTTTAATTTTCTAGAAAGATTTTTTGGCTTCCAGTGTCCATTTGAAAGCTTGGTCTTTCTTTAACATCAAAGTGATGGGTCGAAAAATCCCTACTAAGTTTGATATAAACCGGTTGATGAAGTTAACCTTACCCAAAAAAGATTGAACTCCTTTTTTGTTGACAGGTAAAGGGAGTTCCTTGATTGCTTTAACCCTTTCCGAGTCGATGGAAATACCTTCCTTTGAGATGACATAACCCAACAGTTTCCCTTGGGGAACCCAATACACACATTTCTTTGGGTTTAGAGAAATCTTGAACTCCTAGAACTTCTGGAAAACAAGCTCAAGATGATCAAAATGATCATTAGTATATTTTGAGAAAATCGTTAGGTCATCCAGATAAATAAGAATGATCTTATGTATCAAATCACTAAAAGCAATGTCCATAGCTCGTTGGAAAGTGGCTCTAACATTTGAGAGTCCAAAGGGAATTTTACAGTAAGCATATGTTCCCCACTTGGTGGTAAACGCCATTTTCTATTGGTCCTCCTCTTTCGCTTGAATTTGATTATAGCCAAAGAAACCATCTAACATTGAAAACATCTTAGAACTAGCAACTGTTTGCAAAATTGCTTCCATGGAAGGTAGAGGGTAGTGATCCTTTAGAGATTCTCTATTTAGGTCTCGGAAGTCAACGCATAGTCGTATATCACTAAATATTCTTCTTATGGACCAGCACCAAGTTGGACACCCAAGTACTATGTTTGATCGGGAACACTATCTGAGATTCAATCAACTTATATAATTCTTGAGCCATTAAAGAATCAATCTTTGGATTTACTGGCCTCTACTTTTAATGCACAGGTTTTTCCCCTTCTAGTAGCTCAATGGTGTGTTGGATAATCCTGGGATCATATCCCTTAAGATCCTCATATGAGCATGCTACTACATTCAGATACTTCTCACAAAAATATTTCAACCTTTCTTTGTTCTTCTACGAGACTCATTTTCTGAACTTAAGCATTTTATCTTCTCTGAATGCACAAATCAGCATAATCACTTTTATCAATTACAAGCTTTCTCTTGTCTTTTCTCGCATCATCGGAATCAAACAGATTCTTGAGAGTGACCAAACCTCTAGGAAGCTTGTTTGACTTTAGCTAGACCACTTGACCTTCATAGGCCTCAATGATCTGTGGCTATAGTTGGTCAGCAAATTCTTCAAAAAATTGGAGAAATGATGTGATATGCTCATCACTATCAAACACTTGCCAATTTTTATCATTATTTGGGACTACAGGCCGCACAATCACTCACACTATTTTTTTGTTATCAATTAACTCGAAACCTAGTTCAAATTGAGATCAAATAGTTTCCATTTGATCTGCTTTAGAGTTATGCTCTCTAGGTACGGCTTGGATGTTGAATACCTTGAAGCCTTCAATTAGGTCCCAGACCTTTTGTTGGTACGATTACATATGGACATTCTTGGCAGCTGATAGCCCTCAGACTTGGTTAACCACCAATTCTGAATCCCTAAACACTTTTATTTGCTTGGCACCCATTCGTTCTGCTAAACTCAAACCATGGACAAGGCCCTCATAGTCTGCTTCATTTTTTGAACATGCGAACTAGAAACAATATGACCTTAAGGTCTTTTCTTTGGATGGAGATACCAAACATATTCTAACGTCAGCTCCTACTCTGCATCTTGCTCTGTCAAAGTGTAAGGTCCATAACTAAAAAGGTCCCTTCACCTTCAAGCTCTTTAGTCACTCTAGTTATAATCTGATCCTCCTCATGTATGGCATATGTTCCTAGCCCAATTGCATGATAGTTTCCAAAAGAGTCTGAATTTATCAATTCATTCAAAAGAGCCTCTTCCTATTTAGTTTAGAAACTACTAGCTTCTTCATCCTTAAGGAGTTCAACATTGGGCATCTCTTTCATGGTAATCAAGGTATGTGCTACCTCAAAATTGACCATGGCTTTGTTAGCCATGTGCTTGGAATGTAAAGGTTCTACCAATATCTTCATCTTAGCTCCATGTTTAGTTCTTAGTATCAGGTGTGCCCAATCCAAAGAGATATAACCTCTGATAGTGGTAGTAAATTCCTAGGACAGACATATCTTGAACATAGGAGGGACGTTAATGAGCATAATGTCTTGGTTCATTGTAATGTTGGGGCATGCAAACAATGTCATAGCAAATAATTTGATTGATCTAACGGTTTCCACCTTGTTCTTGTCAAGTTGCATAACTCCCTTCTTATGGGGCTCATATTCGAGTCCTAGAGCTTTAGCTACTTTCTTGGGCATGACGGTGGTGCTAGCACCAGAGTCAACCAAACAATTATGCAGTAGTATTTTACCAATGATAAGTGTTATATAGAAGGGATTGGGTTTAGGCTTACCCTCTTTTCTGACCTTATTTTCTACTAGTTGATTCACCAAAACTCTGTCCTGGCCTGGATTGGTTGTCTTATCTTTTAGGGGCTGCTCAATCATCTTCATGCCTTCTTCTTCCAATAATGCCTTTTGTAATAATTTCTTTTGCTCCAAAATGGCTAGGATATCCCACAAGGAAACATTTCCAGAATATTTCTTTACTTTTTCCACTGCATTGAATGGCATACATCATTGATGAGCTATGCTACTTGGCTGCTTGGCAACTGTCAAGGTGACCGTGGGAGCTTTTTCTTCTAAAGGAGGTGGATTTTTGGACCCTAGAAAAGTGGCCCCAACCTACTGCAAAATTGATGACACAATTGCCAATGGACTGGGAGTTGGATTAGGTGGACCTTTAGTTTGTGAGGCTATGAATTCTCCAATGATCCTTCACTTGGAATGAGTATTGTAATACAACTGAACCTGTGGCGGCTGGGTCAATGGAATGTCATTTGGGAATGTTGAATTCTCTTCTTCCATCCAAGAGAATAGTGCTTGGTCTGGAGTTATATCTAGCTCTTGCTCTATAGACATTCCTTGCATTTGAGCGATGAGAACTACGTTCTCCATTTGCTAAGAGGCATATGCATGATGCCTTGACTGCGTTGCTCTACTATCTTCTATTGTAAAATCCCTCATGGGGAATTTTGGGGCATGTGTGCATCATTGCAAGGGAAGCACCATGTATTTATCTCCTCGGCAAGATTATTTTGTCCTGCTACTAGCTCTTTACTCGAACTAGGATAGATAGTTTGCATCGACATAGTCATGGGCATGACTTAATTGCTTTGTTGAGCTTAAGCATTACTGCACAATCTATCCTACCACTGATTCTATTGAAAAGGAGGTTTCCCGCCTTGGTATTTTTGGTAAGTAGGCTTCTAGTAGGAATATTAATGTTGCTTCATACTGATTAACTCATTTTTCATGGTTTGCAACTACTCCTTCATGTCGTTCATCTCAGATGCTAGGGGATTAGGCACTGAAGCCACACTCAACATCCTTAGATACACATACATAGACTGGGGAGGCACGAGAGTACTGGTTGAAGCTACCTCTGGTCCTGCTACAATTGATTTTTGGAACAATGGTATGATAGGTCATAGTTCCAACTTCCTGGTAGTAATAAGATTGTTCTCCATAGTGATGGAAAGGCCACATGCATGAGGCAAGGTATTTCCACCAAGAGATTGTAGTATCATAGAAATATCAACATTTATAGACTTCAAATAGAATATAAACGCTAGATCTAGAGGTGGCTAACTACCAATAGGGACCCTCTGCAAAGTCGAATGAAACTGAGCATTGTAATTGGCCAAGGCTTCATGAGGATCCCGCTTTATGTTAGCCAGCTAGTAATATAGCGAAGATCTATCGCCATTATTTGAGAAACGCTCATAGAAAGGATATCTAATTTGATCCCATGTGCCAATTGAATTAGCTAGAAGAGTACAATACCATTCCAATTCCTTTCCTCTGAAAGAGACTACGAGCAACTGCAAAGCCACATTTTGATCCATAATGTCATGAACTAGACATGCATCAGCTACATCTTGCAAGTGCTCCACTGGAGTTTTTGAATCATCCCTATGAATTTTGGGACAACCTTTAAGGTAGAAGTTAGGATTTGAGCCCACGCAGTGGGTGGTACAGGGGGTATCAAAGGGCTACCATAATCCCAAGCTACAAAATTTGTAGCCATCTATGCAAGCAGCGGAGGGAGGGGCAGAGGTGATGTATTATCTTGCTAACCTTTTTCCTTGATCGAAACTAGTGGTGGTATGAGCAGACTCAATTTTTTTGTGGTTTGAGATCTAGTGATGGGCTTATGGCTCATACACTCTTTTGGATTATGAATATTTTAGTTTGTCCCATCCAACATGCCAGAAAAAGAACTGTTGACGCAAAAAATTGTAGGGTAGCAACCTTATGGGAAACTTAGTTGTTGGGGGACATGTGCACACAACTAAGTGACCTCCAGGATTTTATCAAAGCTAGCTCTTCTTTTTTTCAATGGGGGGAGAAAAGAGAACAATAAATTCACATAAAAAAAACAAATATACACTAAGGGAATGCACTAGATCAATGATGAAATAAACAAGCACATTGCGGGAACAAAGGCTCAAACAATTATAAGCATATATCAAATGAATGACTTCCAGCACCACAAACATAAGAACATCAAAAAATTTGCATAATATAACCCTTACAACATGAGAATAACACAAAAGAGAAGCAACATGATTTGTATTATGCTAAGCTATATATAAAGATTACATAAGCTTGAAATAGATGTCCATATACCTCAGATATTCCTAGCATAGTCTAATGTTCTATCAAATACTTGAAAACAGAGTGGCCGAGAGATAATGGCACAATCTATAAATCCAACTTTAACAATAAAACACTATAGAGGCTAATTCCTAATGGTCAAGAAAGTTTTTTCACTCATCTAACAACAACCAACAAATGAAGAAATGGCTACTTAAATTAGCCAACCCACCGCCTAGAGGTTCAAACGAAAAAGATGTTCTAGTGTAGCCATTAATAGTAAAGATTCCCCAGTGCAAGCAATAATAGAAAGATTCTCCAGCATCAGCACCAACAGAAAGGATGGACGAACAACACGCTAGTAGGAACATTCTGGGGAGATACAGGCCACACAATAGTAAAAAGGGAAGGACACATGGCGGAAAATGGAAGCTGTTGCAACAAGCATCGAACAAAAAGAACTGGTGCCTGAACTAATGCCACGTGGAAATCTCCCAATAGAATAAGTTGTGATGCGGGTCCCAGCTAAATGGAAAGAAAACTAAGGCGATGTGTCACACAGTCGGAGCCCAGCAAAAAGAAAGGGAATCATCCCAAAGGAAAGCTTTGATATGATGACACGTGTTGGCAGCCATAAAGCTATGAGCGTTATTTAAAAGCGAAGACACAGACAAAGAAAAATCCTGAAGGAAGAGAGTGGTACGTGAATAATTATTTACAAATAACATGCAATTTTTTGTGAAATTGAATGATGTAGCAACCTCCTCTTATTGTATGTAAGTGAAAAATTCAAAAATTGCATTCCCTAAACATGAATTACCCTCACTTGAGACACAATATAGGAATGAATCTTTCATGATTTAAAGGTGATTATTAATTAAACTGGAGTTAGGTGGACCCTTATAGAAAACAGAGTAAGTCTTAATGTTTATAGCATTGATCTCCTAGATCAAATCAGTGTGTACAAAAAGCTTATTCAACTCAATGATGTTAATATTTATGGATTTGACAATGTTAATAGGAAACCATTATGAATGATCACATTTCCTATTGATGTCAAACCTATACTTTTCCCTACTCCTATCCATATCATGCCAAGACCTCTTTCTTACAACCTTCTCCAAGGGAGGCCATGGATTCATGATGTGAAAGGAACCCCATCCACCCTTCACCATGTGATGAAATTTGAATACAACAATAAGAAATGCATGGTTGAAGCAGATGAAAAAGGTTATAAATCACAAGTTAAAAACATGATCATAACACTTCCAACTCCCCTAATACTTTCATTCCAATCTCAAAAGTATAACCTATAAAAGTTGATGTTAATCCTAATTGTCTTCCACCTACAATAAAACTCTTTATTGATGATTGGGGGTCATTAGATTTTACACCTCATTTCAATGAAGAATCTAAAATATCACCCTCAAAATTCAAAGATTCATAAACAAATGATTCATTTTTAGACACACGCTTTAGTAACCATTGTAATTCATTAGATTTTATGCCCTCCTTTATGGGAGAGTACAAAATCTTACAATTGACACCTAAACAGCCTTGTGTTTCATGTACTCAACCTAGTTCTACATCAACATCATCACCCCATGGTGCTGATGGGGTCCCTCCAAACCCCATCCCTCATGAGAGGAAGATGCATAACTTTAAGAAACCTAAAAAAGAATTGTGTTCTCATGAAGAAGTCAAGCCTTCTTCGAAGCATAAAATCCCTTTTTCTGAGTTGGAATAATGTTGTGGTCTAGGTTACAAACCCCTTTCTATGCATGGATACAATGAAAACATGGATCACAATTATAGAGAACAAGTGAAGTCTATACAATACCTTTTCAAGAAAGATCTAGGTTTACCACCCCTCTCTTTGTCTTCATCTAAGGCCTTATCATCTATTGTGTATGATAACTTGTGCTAAGAAATAAATATCCCCTACTATTGATCAAGAGAGTATCTTATCGAGACTCCTCCAAGATCACTTAACATGAAAGAAATGGTACAAAAATAGTTCATTTTGTGCATATCATAGAGTTCATGGTCATTAAACTAGTGAATGTAGGGATTTGGCTAATAAAATTCAACATCTTAAGGATTGTGGTGCTCTTACTTGTGTTGAAGCACCTAGTGCCTCTAATTGATACTAATTTTCATTCTATCATGTTTCTCCTCACTCATCTTGGCTCATCCTTGTCTTGCACTAAGTGGGGGAAAGAGTTTAGGGAGCCTTCTCCTCATATGACACTTTTCAATGTCTCTTTTGGCTAGTTGACTGCCTTCCATGTATATATAGGAGCAAGCTTGGGTTGTGGATGACATGCCTTATGATGGCACTTTTGAATTTTGCAAAGTCTAAAGTGTTCATATTAAAACCCTAAGAATTTTTACCTAAAAATATTTGTTACATCTATTGTAGGGTTCTTATATGAGGTTTAGGCTTTTTTTCATTTTAGTTACTTAGCATTATATTAAGTTGCTAACTGTGTATTTCCTACTTTCAGTCACACAAAAATTTTCATGTGACTGGCCCTTCTCGTGTCTAGGTCTGAATCGCCTAACTTTTATATCCTTTGTATTACATGATTTAGAAGTCTTGAGCCTACTATTCTAATGTCATCCTAGAGAATTCCCCTCTTTTAGAACAACTTAAGTGCATGTGCTCAAAAAAATTTCCACTTAAGTCCTAATGGCCCTTATAACTTTATCACTTAGCACTGATTTATTCTTAGGTCCACACCTTGAATTAGCGACGAGTGATGGAATGATGTTTTCCTTTGACCTTTCTCATCTATAATGGCTTTTGAGCCTTCAAACTTGTAATAGCAATGAGTGATGCCCTAGTCTTATGTTCTTGTGTTCTTATTGCTCATTGTGGATCATCATTGAAAAGATAAATTTGAATTAGTGATCAATGATATGATGTGATATCACTTGATCGTGGATACATTTTGAATGTAATTCTCACATTAGCGATATGAAATGAACCTTATAAATGTTGTAAATCTTCTCATCACTAATTTCTTGCAAAATATATGAGGATAATTAACAATGAATGAAGGCCTTACGTTATATCGTTCATCGCTCATCACAAATTTATTTCAGAACTTGAGTTCTAAATTAGCGATAAGTGATGGGTGTCCTAAAGGGTTTTTCTCTCGCTAATTTGATATGATCCTACAAGCAATGTCTTTTGTGCCATAATTTATTTTATGTAGGTTGTACGTGTCTAAAATCTGATGCCTCCACAACATCTCTCATCACTGATAGGATCCTAGGCACAAATTTTGAATCAACGATGTGCGATGAAGGGATGAATGTGACCAAAAGTTAGGGAACTAGACCAGGGGCTGAAAATCATTGCAAGTATGTTTATATCACTGATGGATTCAAGTGATGATGAAGTACAAATCAGCGACAAGAAATGACCATTAATGATAAGGGAAACATGGAAGGATCTTGGGGATTCTGTATAAAGCAAAAAGGAAAGCAGCGAAAGGATTGGAGAACCATTGATAAAGTTTTAAAGCAGGATGATCCAATGGACTCAAAATCATCACATGAATAGCTTCGTCACTAATTGCACCTTGAAATTTTGGGAAGATCAGTGATGAAGTGATGAAGCATATAAAGAAATTTTCTCTTTAATAAAAACTAGTCCTATTTACTTCACTGAAATTAATGAAAAGCATGGATTAGGTTGGCAATACATGCTAATTGTTAGATCACATATAATTAATTAAGGTTAGAGATAGATGTGGTAACATTTGAGATAGCATCCTTGTTTTCAAAGAGCAAGTTGATAATGGTCAAAAAATGATGCTCATGGCCACCTTAGATAAAAATTTAATTTCTCTAAGATGAATGGCCCAGATTTAGAGCCATGATGATAAGTTACCAATTCGCTTGTGCAAGGAGTTCTGAATTGTTAATTCTGCATGCTCTCAAGAATTTTCTATTTAATGTAGATTGATCGCCATTTATTCACACAATCTTTTCATTCTAGAGTATGTGTGAGGCAAAGTGTGAAGTAGGGTAAAAGGTTACTAGTTTTTCTTAAGTTGAATTTTCTCATCCTAAGTAAGTTGGTATGAAATTTGGGTCTCTAGTCTATTTAGGAATTTTATTGCTTGAACTAGTTGTAATTACTGGGGTTGGGGTGATTCTCCTGTGGGTTTTAAGTCAAAAATCCCTTTAATTATCAATCTACTAGTTTTAAAGAAAATGGGAAAATTTGGTGCAACAATTCTGCCTATTAGGAGGTCTAGTCAGCTAAGTGTGTTTGGGTGTCATGAAGACATAGCTGAGCAAGAGGCAATGGATTCTCTTGAGATTTTGAAGGGTAAAAGGAGGGCTAGAGGCCATAAGAAGAAATAAATTGTGAAGAGTAATTATCACTTGAGGAATAGGACCCTTTGAGGAGAAGTGGTTGAGTGAAAAGGTAAGGAACTAGCACTACTAGTGAAGAAGGTCAAGAAAAAAAAAGAAGAGCCACAAGGCTTTCCTGGGTAAACACAACTCTCCTATTGTGCTTTCAGATACTCCTTTGAATGTTGAAGTTGATACTGACTTGGACTATGGCCAGTACCTCCATTCTCTAGTGCCATATGGGAGCTTCGATGATGATGTATTGGTAATCCCTCCAATTGCATTGAGGACAAGGAGTGGTCGGGCATTTTCAAATGCTGACAACTTTGGATAGGGTCACTTCTTTGTTTTAGTTTTTTATGACACCATGTTATTTTCATAGGAGGTATTTGTTTTCATGTGTCCATGGTTTGTCCTTTGCTTTCCCATGCTGATGTGGAAGTCCTTCAAAAGATATGAATGGAATATTTTTTGTTTCATACAACGAATGTTGTGACATCGACCACTAATATCCTGCACATGTTTTTGCTTTTTTTCCTCCCTTGTTCTCAAACGATTGTTTATGAAACCACCTGGGGAGTTCTTCGAGGATTCAGTTAGAATTAGGTTTTTGAAATGAACACAAATGAAAGTGAAATTGTAATTCAGTCAGGTGCTTGTTGCTCCCCTCTTTATATAAATGGGATTTCATGGCAAAAATGAGGGAGCTCAGAATTTTGAATTTAGACATGGTCACAGTAAATAATATGCTCTAAAAGAAGAATATAATGTAAATGGAGGGTATGTGCAAGATCATCATGGAAAAAATAGGCCCTTAAGTGGCAAAAAATTCTAAAAAAATCAGAGTTAGGCAACTTGACATAAAAGTTTGAATAAGTTATCTATATTATTTCAAAAATATGCAAGAATAGAATTTGTAGCAAATTGAATGTAGTTTCTAAACTACTAGGTTTATTTAAAACAAAAAATCCTTGTATTTGGTGAAAATTTGAAATTTCATGAGTACTCTACATTTCGTGGAAAATAAGAAGTAGGTGTATGTCCACTCACCCTAGCCATAATAAAATGATAATATTTTTTTATAAAGATTTTTAGATATAAGTAGAGGACCTTATGTCCCGATGTGATGCATACTTTTTGCAATTTTTTCTAAGTAAATAATTAATTATGAATTTTTTATTACAACTTTTAAAAAATATAAAAACTTGTATGTTTGACCACCTTAACTTCAAGGTCAAGGGTATGTGTAGGATTATCATGGAAAAAGCAGGCCCTTAAGTGGCAAAAAATTCAAAAAAATCAGAGTTAGGAAACTTGACGTAAAAATTTGAATAAGTTATCTATATTATTTCAAAAATATGTAAGAATAGAGTCTATAGAAAATTGAATGTGGTTTCTAAACTACTAGGTTTATTTTAAAAAAATATCTATTTGGTGAAAATTTGAAATTTTAAATGCAAGAGTACTTAAATTTCAAGGAAAAATAAGTAGGTGTCTATCCTGACCACCCTAACTACACTAAAATGATAATATTTTAGATATAAGTAGAGGACTCATGTCTTAATGTGATGCATATTTTTTTGTAATCTTTTTCCAAGTAAATACTTAATTATGAATTTTTTATTACAACTTTTAAAAAATATTAAAATCCCATATGTCTGATCACCTTAACTTGGTCAAAATTTCATGAAACTCATTTTTTTTAATCTTATAGTGTACGAAGCATAGAATGTGATGCATGTTTCATATTCAAAAAATGTGATATCTTTTGAAAGTTATAGA
>VDFB02068204.1:0-32693 GCA_007258455.2 Sequoia sempervirens | reverse complement strand
TATATGTATATATGTATATATGTATATATATATATATATGTATATACATATATATATATATGTATATACATATATATATGTATATACATAAATATATGTATATATATATAGATATGTATATTTATACATATATGTATATGTATATGTATACATATACATATATGTGTGTGTGTGTATGTATATATGTACAGATATATATGCACATATCTATATATACATATACATACATATATATATCCTTGATTAGAGGGACAGCATAATCTTGTAAGCTTGAAGGCACTTGAAATATTTTAGGAGTGCATGATATTGTCGCATAGTGCTTCACTCACAATAAATTACAATCATCACCTTTCTAACATTTGAGATTGTGAAAAATCCTCCAATGCCATCCCTAACATAATTTTATTGATAATAAGATTGTAAGGTTAACTAGGTCATCTATGTCATTCAAAGATCCCATGGTTCATAGATTTTTTACACAGAATCACATAGAATCTTAGTACAAGTTGACTAGAGGCATAATATAGATAATTGGGGTGTACCAAGTATCATGTATTAAGTAGCTTAATGACTGAATGATTATACACATGAAACTATGTTAAGTCCATCATTTCCCCAACATATCATCTTAAGTGTTTTAATCATATGTATATGTATACATATACATACATACATATATATTATATATATGTATATACATATATATATATGTATATATATGTATATATATATATATATATGCATATATATAGATATGTATATGTATACATATACATATATATGTGTGTGTGTGTGTACATATATGTATATATGTACAAATATATATACACATATCTATATATACATATACATACATATATATATCCTTGATTAGAGGGACACCATAATCTTGTAAGCTTGAAGGCACTTGAAATATTTTAGGAGTGCATGATATTGTCGCATAGTGCTTCACTCACAATAAATTACAATCATCACCTTTCTAACATTTGAGATTGTGAACAATCCTCCAATGCCATCCCTAACATAATTTTATTGATAATAAGATTGTGAGGTTAACTAGGTCATCTATGTCATTCAAAGATCCCATGGTTCATAGATTTTTTACGCAGAATCACATAGAATCTTAGTACAAGTTGACTAGAGGCACAATATAGATAATTGAGGTGTACCAAGTATCATGTATTAAGTAGCTTAATGACTGAATGATTATACACATGAAACTATGTTAAATCCATCATTTCCCCAACATATCATCTTAAGTGTTTTAATCATAGCCATTAGTCCTTTTAGATGTTTAGTAACCGATATGAGCACATAAATTATCATGGAATACCTATGCATTTTTTTTTATCTTGACAACACCTTCATTTCTAAGAAACTAAGTGACGATTGATTAAGGAATATGTTTGGATCCTAACTAACCTAAGGAAATTATTATGGTTGTCTTGGTATTTACATGAATTTGTGTTAGGATTTTCATTCAAGATCATAATAGGAAAAAAAAATTCTTCCACAACTTGCACATAATGATCGGTCTAATTCACAGTAGAGTTGAAGGTTGATTACAATGTGAGCTTACCGAAATAGGCAAGGAGAGAAGGTAGTCATGTCAAATACAATGAGTGACTAACCCTTAAAATATGGAACACTTGTTAACTCACATGACATGTGTTCTAGTGAGTGACAAGTGATCATGCAAGAGGTGTAGAGGCCTCTCATAAAGTGAGAAAACTTTACTCAACCACATGAGGTGAGACAAACCTCTAAAATTCCTCTAAGTGAGCTTAAGTGTAGTGTGAATATGAATCTACTAAGTAGGTTAATAGCTAACTAGTTTTACAATACTGAATTTTTCACACTAATAATTTTTACATGTTAAATCATCAACAATTATGGGGGTAATAACCCTTCCTCAAGATGGTGAGGTTACCTTACCGAAAATCAAAACCCAAGTTTTAGGGAAATTTTAAAATAAAAAATGGCTTTGTTATAACCATATAGAGATGTCAACCAATATTAAATAGTGTAGGAACTTAGGCAACTAAATAGTTATATGACATAATTCTCATAGTCCTTTCATTGTTAGCACCTTACATACTTGGACATTATTCACAAGAGCCAACCATTCATAACTAAACTCCATGTGTCACACATGCATACACATCCATATAGGAGCTGAAATCTAGACTTATTTATATTTTTTGGGAGGGCTACATCCACTAAAATTCATGTGTCAGACATGCACACACATCAATATAGGAATTGACATCTAGAATTAATTGTATTATAACTTCTTGAATCCTATGGATGAAACAAAAGAGGCTAATGATGGTGGGAGGGAAGGTTATGTAAAATTACCATTGATCTTATAAGTGGTGAGGATAAACCCGAGGGTTGGGACCTCTCTTTCTACTTGTAGAATTACTTAGGAATCTTTAAGTTTCTTTTTATAAACATTTGATTTTGTAAAGGTTGCTCCTTTTCAAAATTGTGAACTACTTCCTTTTTTACTTAACTGTATTTGTGTTTTGTGATTTTTGACTCTACTAATTTAACTTTAAGAGATGATCCCACACTAAATGCTTCCTTAAAATTTTAGACTCTACCAATTTAACTTTCAAATGTGATTCACTCTAAGTGCTTTCTTAAAAAAATTATATACTTATATACATTTATGCTTCGTTAATATATATTTCTTTTTAATTTTATTTTTATTTTTAGTTGGAGATATCGCCGAGGGGGTCCCCTTTACCTTAATAAAGCCAAGGTCTAAGGGGTATCCATTCCACCAAAATCTATGGAGAGCACGATCCTGGCCTCATCCCTTTTTAGGCATCAGGGCTTTGCACTCAACAAGACTTGATCCCTGGTGGGCTCATCTCGAACCTTTCAACTTCCCCAGTAGACCAAAGACCCATTGACACATTAATATTTTTTACTCTATCAATTTAACTTTAAAAAATGATTCACACTAAATGCTTCTTTTAATTTTTGATATACTTTAATATATAATCTTTGCATTAAAAAATAGTAAACATAAATACACTCATTGTTTTGTTGGATAGTTTAAATGCCAATGAGTTGTATTCCAATGAGCATTTAATTGCAGTGGACTTACGTTTTCTCGAGAGGTGATATATGCAAATATCTAATGTGAAACGAAAGACTCCAAAGATAAATGACCGCGTGCGCCGGAGGGAAATCTTACTCTTGCTTTGAATCCACGCTTACCATTTTTTTATGTTCTTCATATGAAGTCAACCTGAAAGCCAATGTTCGTTAGGAGTTCACGTAATTTAAGATTATTTTGTTGTGGTCAACATTCCGATTCTTCCGTAAATGTTTTTTCACGTAATTTAAGATTATTTTGTTGTGGTCAACATTCCGATTCTTTCCGTAAATGTTTTTTCGTGAATCGTGATCCATACATAGTTTCGACAATTTTTCAAAATTATCATCTTACACGTGAATCACAATGAAATGGTCCTTTTTGGCGTTACATAATTCTGAGTTGTGTACAGGCTGGCATTTAGCACAATACACTGGACCTAGAATATTCCAAACCACCTACACGCGAATGTATCGCATACCAAACGCGGCGAAGCTTAGCCTCGAAGCATTTGCCAACTGGCATGTAATGCTAGCCGCGGATTTCGGATGACGGAACGCGGATCGGCGGAAGTATGACCTCGTAAAACCAATTAACCTAGCCGACACGTTCCTTTTCACATTGACACGAAATAACAACTGTTTAGAAATAAATGGCCCCTTTGAGCTTGAATCAAACTTCACACAGTTTAATAAATCTACAGAATTGTCAAGAGTATGTCGACTGTAGCAGAAGGTGGGGAGAGAGAAACGAAATACAGAGGCGTGAGAAAGAGGAAATGGGGAAAATATGTGGCAGAAATTCGGTCGGGAAAGAGATCGCGCATATCGCTGGGCTCATACTTCACTCCCCACGCTGCGGCCCGGGCTTATGATGCTGCGCTCTTGTGCCTGCGAGGGCCCCACGCTTCGTCTTTCAATTTCCTGGACTCGCAGTTCAACTCAACAGTATTGGAGGTCACAAGTGCAGAGAGTAATCCATCACCGCAGACTATTCGAACAGCTGCTATTGTGGTTGGTTCCGCCTGCGACGTCGTTCCTGCAAGATACTTTCGTAATAATAACAATCAAATCTTTGAGGAGGCCGCGCCTGGTGCAGACAAAGAGCCATCGGCCGAAGGTGGAGAAGCCATTAAAGGTAAACATAATGCTTTCGTTGAGGAGAAAGTGGAGGGAGAAGAAGAGATATGTGAGTTGAGTGATGGAAATTCTCTTGTACAATCTGAGAAGAGCATACACATTCTGGCTTAGCTGCTTGGAATGCACCGACTTCCAAGGTAGCCAGAATGTCTATTACACCATGCTCGGGCTTCCCAAAAGAAACAGTCTTCCATATTTATGAAATAAATATTTCTACGTAAATAATAAACTGAGTCTGGTAAGTAGAGGTATTTTCTGCAGTCTGTAAAATTATGATATTGCTGTCACGATTTAATCGTGCAGAATATTCTACAGTCTATCAAATTATGATATTGTTATTGTGTAATTTTTAAATCAAATTCATTGACCCATATTTGAAAGATCAAAATTAGATCGGAAATCATCTTCTGCTTTTGTGATCCTTGGGATTATTGTTTCTAATGATATTAACCATTTGCGGATAGTAGAAACTTGTTGGCCTGGTTCGTGCTTACACAAAAAAATTTGGTCTGATTATCGATTCATAACATTCTTACAAAGTCTTTATTATTAAATTTTTCAAACTAATTTATATGAACATTACTTTTGATAAAAAAAATCTTGTTAACATATGTTTCAATGTATATATTTAAAATAATAAAAATATGTTTTTTTTTTGGTAAATAGATTTATCACAGTAATATATATGATAAAAATATATCTTATTGTTTGTCGGTAAATTTGTCACTATAATATCTATTGAAAATAGTTTGACTTGTTAAATGGGTAATGATAGAGTTTCTATTGGATTAGCAATCTTCTTCCACATTAAAATTAAACAACTCTCACATAAGAAAAATTGGGTTTTGTAGAAAGTAAGAAAGATAAAGAAACTAAAATTGAAGTAGATAAAGTAGACCCTACATAAGACTAACATGGGGCCAATAACATGGGTTTTTAGATAAATAATGAAAAGATCCCAAAGATTTATTCCCGTAAAATGATAATTTCAAAGGAAAATTACAGCAAAGGTTTAAATGAAGAAATGCTACCTATAGACACTTAAAATTATCCTACTGATATTGCACATCTGAATCTGAGTACTAACACCATTTTCATCCTGAATTCACCTCTTTTTCGACTGTTTAATTGAATAGTCCTAGTTATTTAATTAAATACATCATTCTCCGATTAATCAAATGATCAATAATATTTGACTAATTCATCTCCTTTTACACTTAGGTAATGCAAATTATTTAATTAAATTGCCTATGTCTTCTCATTTAATTAAATAATCTTTATTATTTAGCTAAATGTTGTTTAACCCCCTTTCATTAAATAAGTTAATTATTTAATGATAATCCTAATTTTCCTCCATCTTGCACAATTTAATTTGGCTATTTTCTCACACCCTCCCACTTGCAAGGGAATATTCTCCTGGAATATTCTTCCATTTGAATGGGAATATCTTGCAACAAACTTCTTAACAACTTTCTAATTTTTAGGAAGTGTGCTTCTTTTAATCAATGAGAGCCATTAATTAAATCCTTGATCCTTGTCAACTTGCATTTTCATCCATTGATGAAAATCCCCGATCCATGCTATCTCCTCTCATGGCTTCTCATCCCTTGATTGATCAAATCAATCTTGATCATTTATTCAATCATTTATCCTATAAATACTCCTCATTTTTTATGAGAAATGGATCCACTTCCATTTTAACAAAGTTATGTTGCACATTTGCATACTCACTTTGATACATCTTGCATCCATTTTAGTATTTAGTATCATTTTAGCTTAGTTTTCATCAATATTCATTAATGGAGCCCATTTAGAAGCTTGTTTCAATACAAGGATTGGGAAAGGGCTGACATTCCACATCAATGCAACACTGATCCCCCAATGGGATGAGGTTTGAGGCATTTAACTAGTTTTATTTATGTATTTCTTCATTGTTTATGTTTAAATGGCTTCATTGTTCTATGTTTTCAAGTATTTCATTGGGAGTATAGCTTAACTAGTTAGATATTGCTTAGAATCTATTAAATCTAGCATGTTTAGCTTACGTTATGATTATGCTCACATTTTGGCACTAGAAGGACGAAAAATTAACCAAATTTGATAATTTTTGTTTGAGTTTCTCATGATTTTCATATTGTAGGAAGGGTGGTGCTATTGTAGTTTACTAGAGCGGCTATTTTTTTGTACAATGTTTCTTTTGCTATAAAGTGATACTATTGCTTTATTGTGGTGCTTTTTCTTTTTCTGACAAATTGACACTTTTGATATTGCAATGCTATTGATCATTTTGGGTTTTTCACAGGTTCAATAGAGAGGCGTTATTGAAATTCACCAAAGTGGTGATTTTGCTATACAACGATGCTTTTGCTATATAGTGGTGCTATTGCTATCTGACAGAGAGGTGTTTTTGTGGTACAACAATGGTATTGCAAGGTAAAACAAAGAGTTAATGTTTTTATGTCTACATTAAATTTTTAATTTAATCCACTCTCTGATTATTACAAACTGCTGGCATTTTTTGTAAAAGGCTAACTATGTTGTAGATTTGGAGAGGAGCAAAATCTTGAAGTAATTGTAAAAGTATTTTAAACATGTATGGAATGATATAACCAATCATATACTGCTTTATTTCATTCTTTAGGACAACTAGCTTTAATTTGGGTTTATAATTTACAAATGCTATGATCTTTCAAAGTTGGTTAAAATTGAACCCAATCATTTTCACCATTGTAATGTTAGTTTAAAATTGTATGACACAAATTCATACTTTAGTTTGGTGAGCTACTAAAACAAACTCATCATTTCCTTTGAGGATTTAAAAAGAATGAGTGTATTTTGTGCTTGTCGTGCTTGTGTGAACTTTTAGTGCGTATCCACTCTCCTTGCACTTCGTATGATCTTGGGTGAAGAGAAACACTCCAAATTTATAATTTTTTTTACTCACCCCAAGAAATTTCTATGTATCCTCTCCTCTTGCGCTTCATGCGATCTTGGGTCAAGAGAAATAGCATTTTCTTGTCTTTTTTTTTAGATAGGGGCTTGCTAATTATATACATCCTGCAATGGAGAATTCATATAAGCGACTCTAAAATCATGTTTATCAGTGGGATATACAAAGTTTGTGAAATTAGAAAAAAAAATTAGCTTATATCTAGGTGAGAATAACATACCATGCATGATCCTTGTCTGGGTAGGCAAGAACGATTAAATCCTTTAGTGGTTTACATATGAACTATGCATCACAATGTTCATAGTTGTCATTAAACACATTGTCTTAGAAACCTATCCTTGTTTTCCCAAACATTCTTTGAAGTAGTGCATGAGAGGCACACCGTGCTCCCAGAAGTTTCTTACCATGCCTAGTTTATAGTTGAGACATAAATATTAAGAGTTCATTCTCTTGTACAAAGCTAGGTGTGTCAAGATGGTACATTTCCTTGACATAGCATATTTGACCCATCTATAGATTTAGATTACATCATTCCTTCAGGGATGAGGTAAGCCTACTAAGAAGATATATACCTACTCCTTAAAGCTATTATGTGACTAATTGTGTTGATCCCAACTAGTAAGTATTGTGGAAGAATACTTGCAAAATATCTCCCATACCCATTGATTCAATAAATACATTGCTTGGTTTCAAAACAATTCAAACAAACATCAACATGTTCTTCAAATTTCAAACCCTTTGGTTAGTGTGAATACCTTTGAAAATCTCTATATTATTGCACATCTTTAAGGATATCTTGTTTTTTTCAAAACAATAGCTTTGATGATTCATAATATTTTGGCTTATATCTCAATTCACATTATTCCAAAGTTAAAATAGGGACATATGGCTTACTTCTTTGATTTCCACATTGGCGAGTTTTTATGGGAAACAATTTTTCCTTGTCATAGACATTTTAGTTTGAACTTAATCAAGTCATTTTGATGTGGTAATAAATCAATCTCATTAATCAAAGCTTAACTCAATTGAACACACCATACATTGGGCTTGTTTTCAAAACACCTTAACTTCAAAGTAACAAAATGAAAACAAGGAAATGTATTGCCAAACATTGTATCAAATTTCTACGATCCAAACTTTAAGTTCTTAAGTTTATCACTTCAAGGGTAAAGCATTTTTTTCACTACCTTGATCTTGTAAACCAAGTCCCTCTCGAAAAATTAATATCAATTATCACATCCATCTCAACACATTTTACATCTCACTTCACAATCAACTTTGAAACTTTGGACACATCAACATTTTAGACTTAGGTTATCATCAATCAAATCCCCTAGCTTAGATATATGTGTGTAAATGAATCCTTTTCAATAAATTTAATTAAGTTAGCCATCATACTTGTGAACAAGTCTATCATAAAGGTCACAATTCTACCTTTAGATTCACAAGTTCATTAGCACCTTTATCAAAAATATAAAACATCAAACCTTTAGTCTAAAGTGTTGTCCAAAGTTTATAAGTTCATCATCCATATCACTCACCCCTTTCATCATCCATTTACATCATTGGTGCAACACACCTTAGAGGGTCACTTTTATCAAAAATTGAATCAACTAAAGAATTCCAACAATATAAATCCCAACACACTTCTCCCATAGTTGATCCATAATTTATGGTAACAACTAAATCACAACACAAGAAAAAAATGGAGAAAAAAATGCATCTATCACAAGTGATCCCAACCAAAAAGAATTTGATCCTAGGAGCCACTCAACCCCATCACAACAACCACCAAATCCACTAGACATGGGGTATGAAGTAGAAGATGTCACGAATAACACACATGAGCTCACTGAATAGGGACTTCTTGAAGCACAATAAGATCCCAAAATGCACCATATCATCAAAACTTTGATGAAGAAGAACCCACACAATATATGCTAGCCTTAGCAAAGGAAGGGGCTAAAATCCCTTCAACATTTTATTTGAACACAATTAGGGTTCACAACCCTTAGGAAATGTGGCTTCAATTCCTCAAGCTTCCATCACAAAACCCTTAGTACAAGGTTTGAATCAATCTATAATTCAACCAACTTCATCACTTGTACCAAGTCAACCATTGACTACTAGTCTTACAAGTCAACTAGGAACCAACCTTGGTTTTACTCCCAACTCAGGAGGCAACACAATTTTGGATATTCAAGATCCAACCCTTCCCAAAAACATAAATTTGACACCAAAATTTAGTGCCCAACCATATTCTTCAACCACCGCAAGTACCCAAAGTGTGCCTAACATTACACAAAGTCATGTGAGGAAAGTACCCTGAGTGGAACCATAAGGTAAAGTGAACATAGTACAAGGTCAAACATCAAAGCCCCCAATTGACACATCCAAATAATTGGTTCCACAAGCCACTCAAAGCAACCCATTTAAAACACATCAAACCCATTTATCATGAATCCCATCAACCAAGGTAACACCTTATCCCAAAATCAAACACAACAAGGGAATCCTCCACATCAAATGAATCAAGGGAACCCTTCCAATCAATTGATCCAAATCCAAAGTATGCCATTGATATCGAAACACCAACTGGCACCATCTCAAACTTTGGTCCCCCAAGTAATACAAAATCAAATGGGACCCCAAACCTACATAATTCATCCACTCCAATCTCAAATTTTACAAGGATTGATAGCACAAAATAACCCTCAAAAAACTCATCACACAGCAACCATCCTACAATCAACTCAAGCATATGTGCAGGATCATGATGGGCCAAAAAGTGGTGATATAATGGGTATGTGTAGGGTATGTGGTTGATGACCTTTTTTTTACCCAAAATTGATGAAACGAAAAGAGTTTTTAAAGGAGATTCTAAGCTTTCCACCAATATAAATTATGCTATACTTTGAATTTAATAAATAATTATTATTCATTTTCTATTTGAATTATGACTAAAGTCCTGATTGATAGGCTGATTGAAACATATCTATAGCTTTCAAATGGTATCAAATTTTTTGAATTTGAAACATGTGTCACATTCTATGCTTCGCATACTACAAGATTACTTAATTAATTATTTACTTGGAAAACTACAAAAAAATATGCATCACATCTAGACATGAGTCCTCTACTTATATCTAAAGTCTTATGTAAAAATATTACCATTTTATTGTTGTTAGTGTGGTTAGATAGACACCTACTTATTTTTTCCCTAAAATTTAAGTACTACTACATTGAAATTTCAAATTTTCACGAAATAGATATTTTATTTTTGTAAATAAACCTAGTAGATTAGAAACTATATTTAATTTTCTATAGATTCTATTCTTACATATTTTTGAAATAATATAGATAACTTATTCAAAATTTTATGTCAAGCTATCTAACTCTGATTTTTTTGAATTTTTTGCCACTTAAGGGCCTGTTTTTTCCATGATGATCCTACACATACCCTCAACCCAAAAATTACTCACACCATGGTCCCTAAAAAACCACCACCCATTCAACAAAATCAAAATATTTTGAGCCAATACAATATAATGTTGCAAGCACAACAAGCTTATCAACAAGCATTGCAACAAAAGCAAGCTCAAGCTCAAGATTTGCAACAACACCAAGCCCAACAACAATCATTGCAAGCACACCAAGCCTACCAACAAGCATTGCAACAACAATAAGCTCAATCTCAAGCCTTACAACAATAATATGGTCAAAAATATGCATTGATTGTACAACAACAATAGGCTCAATTAGAAGCTCAACAACAAGCCTAAATACAAGCACAACAATATGCTCAACAAAACAAGTACTTGTGCAACAACAACAACAACAAGGCTTGTACTGCAATCCCCAACAATCATATGCTAACATGTAACAAAACATCTTGCACCCAAATGTACAAGAAGCATACACACCCCCACCACTACCACCATCACCTACACAATATCAAAATCAATTCTAAACACCATATAACACCCCCCATATCAATATCCCACCTACAACTCATCTACCATCCCACAATATACTGCATATGCTCCACTACCAAATCCTCAAGATGATTTGTCATCAAAAATTAAGGCACTCACACAGCAAATCCAAAACATTCAAATGTGGAAAACAAAGAAACCACATGCACTTGGTATTTTTTTAGATTGATTAAACATAGGTTTTTCACCAAAAATCAAGCTCTTTGTTTTAAACACATGGAAAAATAGTATATTATCAAAATTAAATTATGAAAAATATGTTCAAGCTAGGTATTGATGTCCTTGATCTAGTTAAAAAAAATGAATTTTGATATATACAAAAAAAGTTATGTTATATACAGTCTGCCTATGTCTGAATTGTAATTAGTTTGATTTCAAAACTTGATTAAGGAAAAAATATTCAATAAAAAATTATGAAACCAAATGAACTAGTTAGATATCATAGTTACAAAACTAAATTGGAAAAAAAAAGAATTTTCTTCTTCATAAAAAAAGTTATGTTGTATACAATGAGCATCACTCCTTAAAAATGGTGTTTACTGATAAAAACTAGTTTTTGAAGGAGATGGAAAAAGGAGTGCAATCTGATTCCAAAAAAATTGAAAAAAAAAATATTTAGAATCTACAAAAAAAATGTCACAACTCACTAGTTTGCATCATCTTCAAATTCCTCACGGTTTAGCCACTATATGCGCCTGAAAGTGGAGATTTAGTTAGAAAAAATCAATTTAGTGTCTAGTTTGGCCAAAAATTGTAAACCAATATTGTGGGATCACCTACAATGATACTTGTGTCCATACCCCTTTGATAGAAATATCACGATGATACCTTTCCCACCTGGATTTAAAGTCACAAAATTTGACAATATAGAGGATGGGGAAATCTGGTGGATCATATCGAGGAGCTTTATGTAAAATGTATGGAATTTTCTATCAATTATTCCTATTTAATGTTCCTTTTTCCCATGTAGTTTGGGAGGCCCAACAATAGATTGGTTCTCACATTTACCTCTGGGAATTCAAACCTTCCAAGAAATAATCAATTGCTTTGTGGATTATTTCTCCTACAACCTAGACATGGACATGAGTTTGGAAGAGTTGTACACCCTAAAGAAAAAAAAGAGTGAATCCTTTGCAAATTTCCTACAATGATGGAGACAAAGAGCTAGGAAGAGAAAATGGCCTATTCTCAAAGAGCAATAAATAAATAGGGATCATCATTGCCAACATGGACATAGATCTATCTTTTCAATTGAAAATATAATGTGTCACATCATATGTAGAGCTTATCCCTAGGACCCTTAACATCAAAAGAGCCCTTATTATGCAAGGAAACACACAAGCATACAAAGAAAACCACCCATCCACTAGTTCCAATGACAAACCTCGATTTTAGGCTAAGAACAAAAATGTTACTAATGGTGGTATCATTGATGCAAAGGTGGTCTTAAGTGCTCGAAGACAAGAGAAAACCCAATAAATGAACACGCAACTGCCAAAAAACCCACCAACAATCAATGCTACAAACTGTAGTGGCCCTCTATGTTTGGCCCTTTCTTGATGTTTGATTAATTTTGTTTGGGTGAGATTTACTTATACGTAGTGTTAAAATTTATTGTTTATTATAGTGTTGTTGTTGATGTAGAATTAAAATATATAATTAAATAATCTATGTTGATAAGTGGGTGTACATGTTGTGTGTGTGGAAAATTAAACTATCAAATTATATGGTTAAACTATAAAGTGTTTTTATAATTAAATATAAAGATAATTATTGTTTAATGTTGAATTAATTAATAAATTAAAAGTGAGAAATATTAAAATAAAATAAAATATTAAAATTTATTATTTTCGAATAGAGATAAATGATAGAGAAATAGAAACAATTAAAAAGATGGAAAGAGAGTTGTTGAAGCACATGAGTGACTTTGAATTGGGTTCTTTTTGGAAACCTATTGTTTTTTTGTTTGCTTTTTGTTTTTGGAAGACAAAAACTTTCCTAGGGTTATTAAATATCAATTTTGGGGAGGTTTTGGGTTTCATCTTGGATTTTTAGTTTTTGAACGAGACCTTTGTCGGAAGGAATTCCTCTATAGGTTAGTTGGATTTTTATGAATTGTGTTGAGAAGAAAATAAGGAAATTGAGAAAATGGATAGTTATTGAATTTTTTGAAGGAAGTGGATCGTGGTGAATGTGATAGTTGACCTCGGTACTGGATTCTTGTCTCAGTCATCAGCTGATCCAGGTTGGCTTCATTCTTTGCTATTTGTTAGTTTCTCCAGTTAATGCAATTGGTCTCTCTCTTTGCTACCTGTTGAAATTAATACTGGTTTGTTGGATGATTTCTACCGATTGTATTTTCTTCAGAAGTTTCTTAAGCATTATTATTCCTTGATATTGTATCGAATTAGATCTGCCAAATGCATCACTTGAAATTTCTTAAGCCGTACCATCAAATCTACGTTGCCCGTATCCTGAAACCCTTGCATTCCTCGAATTGACTTCTCTTTGGGGAATTTTGTCGATGAGTTGGGAGCTATCTCATTTGCTTGCTAGCCATCAATAGTTAGTGCTGAGTCGGGGTTTGATGTATTTTCTTTAGTATCGTTGCCTATATATCTGGTTAGAAATTGATTTGTATGCATTAGGCTGATATTCGATATCTTTGGCATTAGAGATTCGCATTTGCTTGAGAGTTACTTCAACCTGTTTGTTCATTAAAGGCTGCAAAATCCAATTCCTTTATGTTGATAATCGGATTCTTGTGTTGGATGTGTATCGATTTACATCTGTGTAACCTTTTTGTTTTTGATGGTTGTTCTTTGTAAGCTGTTCGTTGCTGAATAAGAAACTTATCCCCTGCGCCACCTTTTTAATATTGCTTAAGCCTGCACGTGAGTTCTGATTTTATGTTGATAGTTGTTCTTAATGGAAACTTGATACCTTGCGCCGCGTGCTTGCTGTTTAAATAGTGCTTATGGTATTGCTTGGAAATCTTGGTATAAGCTGTACATGGCATTTTTCCCCATGCGTTTCTCCTATGAGATGCTTTGTATTAGGTTATTTCAATGAGCATTTTATATGCTCTGGATTCGAACCTTGATGTGATGTGTTGTGTGTCTGGTTTTCCATATGTTGGCATTTAAATTTTGTAAATTTGATTTCCTCTTTACTCCTGTGCCATGCAACCTTTGCATTCCTTTGCTCCCCAGCATGGTCTTCGTTTCATAGTCGTTCTTATTGTTCTTGCAATGAATTTCTTTTCAATGGGTTTAATTTTGGATTGGCATTCAATTTTCAAACATTATATATATATTGGCATTTGTTAGCATGTATTGTATATGGCCTATGCCTGACACTTGATACTTCGATTTGCATATGTTACATGCCTGGCAACTAGACACTGTACATTGTTATTTAGTTTCTACGCCTTACACTGAAGTGGATACCTCGATTTCATTTGGATAGGCCTGTCTTAGTAATCGTTGATGATATTTACGTTGAATGATGTCACCATCCAGTACAACACACTTACCCTACATTCTGTGGCGTCCACCTCCTTTTCTTAGCGTCTGCCATCTCTTTTAGAAACATGTTGAAGGAGTGCTTGAGTCTATGTAACGATTTAATCTTATTAAGCAAATAGTTCTTGCTTTGTGTTTATTATGGTAATAGGTAAGTATCTAAATATGCTTTGTAGATAAGTAAGTTGGAAAATTATATATAAAAGAAAGTTTAGAAGAAATAATAATAATGTTATAAAATAATTTTTAAATTGGATAGCTATTGGTAATTAGATGTATGAAAGATTATGTGTTAAATGAAGAAAATTGGAACTATTATTTTGTGATTGGATAAATATTGTGGGATTGAATAGTTCTTTTTATAGGCAATGAGTTTTAATTTGTTACAGATAACTAAGTTCGAGAATTTACTTGAGTGGTTGGACTTACTTCATTGATAGAAAGTTTAAAATTATGGTACGGTTAAGGAGATAAGGAACCTATACTTATATAGTTTAGTTTACTTAAATGTTAATTGATAAAGTTGAGTATTGTTCTCTAGCTTTTGTCATTTAATTAGTTTGAGGATGTTGATTATGTTAGTTAAAAGAATAGGGGAAATTGATTACTTGTATTTAGATAGTTGAAAAGATTTGTTTAATAATTGGATTAGAGTATCCTTTGCCTTGTGAGTTTCACTATGTAAATTAGTATATTTGTACTGTTGTAGTAAATGCTTTGTTAAGTATTTTAAGAAGGATTAGTTTTTTTTTAAGTGTTTGTGTAATTGTTTTAAGTGATTAATTCATTGAGTAAAATAGAAAGTGGGAGTGATGTTTATTTATGGAGAGGTTCATGATTGCTTTTCTACTATGAGTTTTCTTTAAAATAGTGTATTTCATGGTTGCAATGTTAGATGGTTTCCTTGTGATGAATTATGTGTATGTGCACGTGATTTGTAAATTTGTGCAAATGGCTTGAGTTTTGGTATCACATGTTGTCATTTTGGAAATGGATTGATAATTTACTTGAATTGTGTTATTGAAGGTTTAAGCCATGCACTCATTAGTCATCATTATGGTTGAGATTTGTACAAATTCGGTTGGGTATCATGTGGGGAGAAACTTGAGGTCTCCCTTGGATACCCTATTGGTTGATTTTATTTTTGAATATTGTGGTTGAAGTTGGATTTGAGTTGATTTTTGGTTATTGTTTAATGGAGTGAGCTTTTTGTGCCAAATGGTTATTGAGGGACTTCCAAAGGTTGGGGAAATTTTTTTCTTTATGATTGGTTTTCATGTTGGTTCCTTGTGAACACTTGATTCTATACTTGATTTATGTTTATGTGGGTTCTAGCCTTGCACTGTGGAATTGTTATCTATGGAGGCTTTTTGCGAGTTGGTGCATGCCTCATGTTATGTGATAATTCATGTGGCCTTTTATGTTGTGAAAGTTGGCTTACCCAGTTAGTGGACTATTGAGTATTTTTGTTGCTAGTAGGAGGAGCGACTCTCAATGGGGATTTGACACCCAAAGTGGTAGGTCTAGGGTAACTCATGAGAGTTTCTTAATTAGTGATAATCTAAAATGAATTAGGGGTTGGATAGTTCACATTAATCAAGATAACGCCTCACTCATGGCTCAAGTGCTTGTTTAGGCTTGGGATGAGTGGGAAGGCCTGGAATGGCAAGATCAACAACCTTGTTCTCTTGGAAGGTATGTTGATCCCCCATAGTTTGTATGGGGATCCGATGGCCGATAGAGGTGGTCCAGGGTAACCTAGGATGGGGGTCTGCTAGCCTAGGAAGGTTACGCCAGGGTAACCCATAGCAAAATATGTGATGAAACTCCTCCCTATAGCAACTTTGTATGCCTTGTTTGTTTTCCCCTTGTTGTTCTTGTACCTATGGAAGCAATTATTTCTTTATGTTTTGTTTAAATTACTTTTGTAAGTTGGAGTCATGTTAGCCTATGTTTGCTTGACTATTGTGTAGTGGGTCCTTATTGTCATCTCCTACCATGGGGGATGGACCTTAGGGTAACACATGGTTGGGTGGAACGTGCCATGCAGTCCATTGGGTTTCTGGTTGATGTTCATGAGTATGGATGTGGTATCTAATGCAGAGATTCCAGATCTTGTACCGGACTAGAGTTAGCATTGATGATATGTAATGTTATCACATCACTTGTATCTTATCATGCATTAATGTATCCTTCCCATTGTTATAAGGGAAGCTTTGATGTAAACTTGTACATAGTGTAATGATTTACCCCATGTATGGTAAATTGTATATGTATTCATTGGTTCATGTTTTGTGACCTTTAATGGTGTTGTATCTGTAGAAATATATATATATATATATATGTGTGTGTGTGTGTGTGTGTGTGTGTAAATAATGCGGTGAATGTAATTGAACTCTTGTTGTAGTTATTTTGTGATGTATGCTTAGGTTGGTTAATTGTTATGTTCATAAAGCAGTCATGATACCCTAAAGGATATAGTCAGTGCAAATGTACATGTAGTTTACATACTATGTTATGATTAGTATAATCTATATGTTGCTTTACTTTTAAAAAAAATTGTGTTGTAAATGTTAGTTAGTTGTGTTTTCCTTTGGGGTTTCATGGCAAGGCGTTACACAAACACTCAAAGAGGGCCAGAAAGAATGAACAATGCTCCTAAATCACAATTCAATCCCTTAGGGGAACCTATGGAAGATGTGTTGAAGAATTTGATACAGTCGAACCTTATCACACTCCCAGATTTCAAGAGTTACCAAGAGCCACATGTCAAATGTCCTAGCTATAGAGAAGATCATTTTTGTGAATTTCACCAATATAAAGGTCATAACACACAAAACTGTTTTAGACTCAAGCATCTAATACCATATCTTATTGAACAAGGATACATTGATGTTGATAAAAAAATAGGGAATGAAATATAAAAATTTACAAAACTCCTATGCCTTATCATGCAAAAGTGAGATTCAAGAAAGGAATCAAGCTCAAAAAATGTAAACCATACCAAGGATACCATGGTGGGAAAAATTCATATTGTTCATTCATAACAACATAGGGAATTAGACACGCATCAAGATAATGTTTTAAAACAAATTCCAAACCAATCAATAGTGCCTAACAATATTTCATACTGTAATGGCATCAAGTATATATGTGTTAGATTCTGATATCTCTCCTACATGTGACTTCATGATTGGGAATATTAAAGAAGTTCTAAAGGAGCAAGAAATATTCCTTATTGCACCCATACCTAGAAGATGTTTTGAAGTGTCTTTTACCAATGATGTATCATCCACCCAAGAATCATGCCAAGAGGAGGCTCTTGAGGATAACAAAAGTTTCTTCAGATCAAGTCAAGATATTGAACTCCTATATCCACAACATTACCATAATTTGTATAAAACCTTCCAACCCATAAGTGGCAGTTGCTCTACTCTAAGGCAAGATGAAGATTTGACTTTCCTAGAGTTTTATGAAGAGATGATGAACATCTTCCAATCTATTTTAAACTCCAAATATATCCCCGATATCACCTCTGATATGTTTCTTTCTAATGGACATATAGAAATTCTTTATCCAAAACAAGAGTCTCCCACTCTTGATATTCCCACACAAGATAAAGCAACGATCGAGATTCTTGATTCTTATAGTGATTGTGTATCATCAACATCTTCTGAGTTAGCATCAACATATTTTGTAGTGTCAACAAATAAAGATATCATAAGATCATAGCAAACAATTAATATCTTTAAATAGAAGGAACCCATACCAATATCATGTGTTCATGACAAGTAATATTTAGTGACTATTGATTAGAGGATACATTTTTAGGGAAAATGATTAGGTCTTGTTAATACCTTCATAACGTTGAGGGAAATCTTATCTAATGCAAACATCAACATAGGGTCACGAAGGATCCTTATGATGAAATTATTTTTAACACTACAACTAGTTATATCATGAATCATCATCCACCCATCATCTCATACACAAATTGGGACCCACATAAAAATAAAGATTCCTATCAAAGAAAGGAAAAGATTATCAAAGAAAATGAAGTGGTAAAGAAAGAAGGAAAAAATAAATATAAATGGATACCAAAAAATACAAAAGAAAATCATCCCAATCATACTCCATCAATCAAAGAAACTATAAGAAAAATTAAAGATGGGAAACATACCCATCAAAGATTTCCTCAAATAAAAAATTAGGCTTCTCAAGAAATGAACAAAGCATATCAAGTGGTTGGTCCATATTTCACAAAAAATGCCATATCTATACATCATTGCTCATCTTCCCAAGTTAGGAGAGTCAAAGGTTCCAAGACATCGAACAATCCATCTCATATTCCTTCATGCATGGCACCGTTCACTCCAGACATGATATCCAATTCTCATGTTAACCATGTGTTGGCAACTACTCTATATCATGATGTGTGCACATAGACAAGGTTAATTCCTATACCAAAAAGGTAGATCAGAGTTCTTTGAAGTTGAATTCAAGTGATTATAGCTTAAAAAAAATCTTCTTCAAGCAAGATATCATTGGCACATAATGACATTCACATGCACATCAAAACCACCAAGTGGTTCAACATGACCACAAAATCTTCAAAAAATCCAAAACAATCAAAAAATAAAAATCATCCTCTAGTGAAAACCACTACGATGGCACTTTGGGCAAGTGTTATGGTGAAAACCTAGCAAATAGGCATCATGAGTAGAATCAAGCATCTATATGATCTTTTTTAGATGGAAGTATCTAATCATTTTCATGATAAATTTAATATTCCCTCTATCCATCCAATCCATCTTTATCCAGATATTCTAGTTTATCTTGATCTTGAAAAAGGTTTGGTGTATACTTTAACTCTACTCATGGAAAGTTCTTGATAGGCTCTTTTCCATTTTCTCTCATGAAATCCCATAGCCCATATCTAGCATGATAAAACTCTACTGAACTCTTCACATATAAATTACATATCTTGGTTTGTCTATTGAACTATGAAACAATGCTAGACACTGGGGGTAGGTTCTTGCACTCTTGTTTTCAAATAAATCTTGATCCATGTCTAGTATCTCATAACATGACATCGACATTATGATCTAGGTATCATTTATATCAAAACCTCATCAAAATATTTTATAGCTAAAATCCAAAAACATTTAAAAAGCTGTAAAGTTAAAATCCAAAACATCAAAATCACATCAAAACCTCTAAATAGGTCAAAAAGTTAAAAAATCCAAAAAATGTTTGTCAAACTACATTGTTTTTTAGCTTGAACATAGGAAAGGCCATCATCGATGCACCCTTGAGGAATTAGGTGATGCAGGACCATCTTGACAACATCATGCTTCCTTGAAGAAATTTTGAAATTTGATGCAATTTTGGTGTCTTAACCTTGTAACAAGGTTCTAGAGGTCATTTTTATGTGATTAGGTTACTAGGAGGTCAAGGTTTAGTGTTTTGTGTCAAACTTGAAATGAATATTAAAGTTGTCATATAAAGATGTAAATATTGCAAAGTTGTAAAACTTGCAAAATTGCAAAAAATGCAAATGTATGGAAGATGAAAGGTCAGGTCTCTTGGAGGAAGTTTAAAATTAGTTAGAAACTGAAAAATTCATTTTGTCCAGAATTCCTTTAAAAATTCTTTGTATGCAAGTTATACAGTGTGGATGATTGGAGATAAGAATTTGAATGAATGAAATTGTTGTTTTATGTATTATTTCTCATAAAATCTATGTATTTATGTTGTGTATAGCCTTCTACGGCCATGAGGGCATATTTGAATGTTTATATGTGGTAATATTTTCAATCACCTTCCTGTTACATCAATTTTCATGTAGATTGGTTTAATTTTGAGTTAGTAATTGTAATTTCATTGAGACTGTCAAAACCCTGAGTTAGGGTAAATAGTAACTTAAGATTTTATGTTTCTCACATTCTAGCCATGGGAAAATTCTCATTTTTTGTGGAGAGAATAATTATAGCATCTAGTTTCATGTTTTGAAGGCTTTGGAGAAAAAGGTTAAGGGTAAAGTGAGTAAGTTTGCAATTTTTGTATGTAAATTGTGTCTCAATTCAAAAAATAGAGCAACCAAGTGAGTAAAGCCTTAGGGTTTGTGTTAAAAATTTTGTAAATGGAATTTTTGTGTTTCTAAAAGCATTTTTATGTCTAAACTAACATTTTCCAAGTGTTGGTTGAGTGGGTTTAAGTTTGGAGACATCAAAATCAATAAGCCTTGTTTGTATCCAAGCCTAAATAGGCCTAAAAGGGCGAGAATAGTCATTATTTTGTGGTGTTGTTACACAATAAATTTGTATCAAACTTAGATATGTTTTAAAAAGGATTAAAAGGTATCTAAAAGGCCATTTATAGTCTAAAGATAAGGTTTTCATTGAGAGTTTTCTTTGACAATTCATATTTGGAGTGCTACTAGCTTAAAGACAGATTTAAGAGAAAAGGCATTAAGATGATGAATAGATGTCCTGGTATTGGATGATTTGGGTGAGATTGAGTCTCTAATGAGTTTGAAGAAGATGATTAAGTTTTTTGGGTCCTGATTTTAGTTTTGATGATTTGAGTCAAGTGTTTAATAAAGGGAAATGTGAACTTTAGATGAATAGACAAACAACAAACGTTTTGAGTTTTGTCAAATGAGATTGAGAGAGTGAATTTTCTTCCTTTGCACTACAACCATTTGGTATCAAATCATGGAAAGGTTCTAGGAAGAGAGTAGGTTTTTTGTTGTGGTTGTGTGCAGGTTGAGAAGATAACCTAGTTGTTGCCAAGAGAAGGAAAATAATGTTGAGAGAAAGTCGAAGCAAGAAGAAGCTAGGTTGAAGAGAAAAGATGGAAGTGTTAGAAGAAATTTGTGGGTAGAGGAAGAAAGGAAATAGAGAAAGATGCAAGAGAAATTTGACAGAGAGATAGCAACAATAAAACAAGAGATGAGAAGGTTGGAAAAATAAATCTAGGAGTCTATGATGAAGATGGAATAGATGATTAAATAGAAGAAAAGTTGGCACTTGAAGATTAAGAAAAGAGTTACATTGCCCGTAAAGAAGATTGTCAGAAGAAGAAGGAAACAAGCAAGGGAAGTAGCAGACAAGCAAGAAGAAGAAGAGAAGCAGATGAGAATGATGATGAGGCAGATTGAGGAAGAACTCCTTGAGGAAGAAGATGATTGAAGGACTTTGAAAATGAAGAATCCATTGCTACATGGAAAAAGCAACAAGTTAAAGAGGTAATATGTAATTTCATTGTTATGATGATAGTTTTGATAGGATATAAGCCAAGGTATAAAGTGAATAAGGAGAAACAAGATACTAAGATGCATCAAAGCATAGTGAATCTGATTTTCATTGGCAACCAAGGTAGAGAACTGATTTTCATGGACAAGTTTAGGCCAAAGGTGAAAATGAAGGTGATTAAGAGTAGTTTGAAGGTGAATCGGAGGTAGAGCATACAAGGGATGAATATTTGTGGACAACTTCAAATTCAAGTGGACTTGAAATTTATTTGGCTGGGAGAATGATGCAAGAGCATCTTGACTACATCATGCTTCCTTGAAGAAATTTTGAAATTTGATGCAATTTTGGTGTCTCAACCTTGTAACAAGGTTCTAGAGGTAATTTTCATGTGATTAGGTTAAGGTCAAGGTTTAGTGTTTTATGTCAAACTTGAAATGAATATAAAAGTTGTCATATAAAGATGTAAATGTTGCAAAGTTGCAAAACTTACAAAATTGTAAAAAATGCAAATGTATGGAAGATGAAAGGTCAGGTCGCTTGGAGGCAGTTGAAAATTAGTTGGAAACTGAAAATTTATGTTGGAATGCCTTTAAAAATTCCTTGTATGCATGTTGTACGGTGTGGGTGATTGGAGATAAGAATTTGAATGAATGAAATCATTGTTTTATGCATTATTTTTTAGAAAATCTTTGTATTTTTGTTGTGTATGACCCTGTACAGCCATGAGGGCATGTTTGAATGGTTTTATGTGGTAATATTTTTAATCACCTTCCTATTACTTCATGTTTCATGCAGATTGGTTTAATTTTGAGTTAGTTATTGTAATTTCATTGAAACTATCAAAACCCTGATTTAGCGTAAACAATAACTTAAAATTTTATGTTTCTCACATTTTAGCCATGGGAAAATTCTAATTTTGGGTGGAGAGAATAATTATAGCATCTACTTTCATGTTCTGAAGGGTTTGGAGAAAAAGGTTAAGGGTAAAGTAAGTTTGCAATTTTTGCTTGTAAATTGTCTCAATTCAGAAAATAGAGCAGCCAAGTGAGTAAAGCCTTAGGGTTTGTGTAAAAATATTTTTAAATGGACGTTTGGTGTTTCTAAGAGCATGTGCAGGTCTAAAATAACATTTTCCAAGTGTTGGTTGAGTTGTTTTAAGTTTGGAGACATCAAAATCAATAAGCCCTATATGTATCTAAGCCTAAATAGAACTAAAAGGGTAGGAATAGTCATTATTTTGTGGTGTTGTTACAAAAAAAAGTTGTCTCAAACAAGTAGATGTGTTAAAAAGGCTTAAATATTTCTCTAACAGTTCATATTTGGAGTACTACTAGTTTAAAGACATGTTTAAGCGAAAGGGAATTAAGATGATGAATAAAGGTCGATGATTTGGGTGAGATTGAGTCTCTAATGAGTTTGAAGAAGATTAAGTTTTTGTGGGCCTTTATTTCAGTTTTGATGATTTGATTCAAGTGTTCAATAAAGGGAAATGTGAACTTGAGATGAATAGACAAACAAGGAACATTTGAGCTTTGTAAAATGAGATTTAGAGAGTGAGTTTTATTCCTTTGCACTGCATCATTAGGTCAGTCTTTAGGAGTTTTTCACAATAAACTAACAATCATCAACTCTTCATGTCTCATCAATAAATGGTTACTATTCAGAGAGTCAAACTAAGTGGTCTCTACATGTATAACATAGGCAAGGCTAATTTTTGATAAGCCCCTGAGGCTATAGGGCAGTCCCTTTTAGGTCTTGCTTAAAACTTAGAAAACAAAAAAAATATTAAAACCTTGAAAACCTAAAGCATTGGAAACAATTCAAAAAACCCTAAACAAACTCCAATAACCTAAAAACCTAAACATTCAAATACACCCCAAAAGACCAAAAACAACCTCAAAAATATTGCAAAACCTTAAAAACATTGAAATATTCCAAAGAGTCCAAAACCACCCATAATATTTCACTTTAACTCACAATAACCCTCCATTCATAAAAAATAAATCATCATCTTCAACCTTTGGAAAAATAAGTGGAAACAAGTGTGGAAATTCGTGAAGTGTGAACTCGAAAGTAAACAAATCTAAAGTCTTGATCATGAGTAAACAAGTTGGTAATGTTTGCATCAACGGCCTATCAAGAAATAATTCTTAGTCAAAACATTTGATAAACATGTCCTAGGATACATCCTTCTACAATGGACATCATCGTCAGAAATCACCTTAGCTATGTTACTTTGGTAAGAGATATAAATAACATTGATTGCTTGTTTTGATTTTTTCTTATGGTTTATCTTGTTGACCCATTTTGAGGACCTCTTGATGATGACTATCAAAATGATTTAGAGAGAAAGGAATGGGGGATCAATCATTATCTTTCATTTTCTATGCTTGTTGGATGTTCTTGTAAAATAACTTTGGTGAATACTTGCTTTGTTGTGTGTAGGGAGGTCATGATAGAGCCCCAAAAATTCTTGATATTTTGAGGTCCCTTTGTGCTTGGTAGTAACATGTCACATGTCGACCATAGGTAGAGTTTAAGGTTTTACTTGCATAACCTTGATCTCAATTGCTCCATATATAATTCTTGGGTGTTTTAATTTTGTGTTGACTTTTTTTGCCCGGTTTCCGGTGATATAAGTTGTATTTTGAGTCATCTTTATGTGTTCCTTACTGGCCTTTTTTCTTAGGTTATTTCGTCACTTCTAGCCACAAAGCATTTTAATCTTCCCAAAGTCGGGTTTTAATATTGTGTTCATAAGGGACTTTTAAGTCTAATTCATTGATCTCCAAGGGTAAACTCTTGTCAACCTAGTCAAGGCCCTCTTTTATGACTAATTTCATTGCATGTGCAGGTTTGAGGGTTACCAGATTATGGGATTTAATCTGAGCCACTCCTCGCTGGCTCGCACGTCCCAAGTGACAATAGTTTAATTGCTGCAAGATCAACAAGATGTTGACATGTGTTTGATCGGGTGTGTGGTCCTGGTCATTGTGTTCCATTCCAACACTTGAGGTTTTAAGATCGACGGTGATGATTGCCATTGTTCCTCACCAACTCGTGGAGATAAGATGCAGACTCGTTAAAAGGAATCGAGGGGCCTATGAGAAGCTACCACATATGTTCTACGACTACTATAGGTGGAGCCCACAAGTAAATGAACAAGGTCCATTCGAAATTTTTCTATTCAAATTTTTTCCAAGCTAGAACAACAATGTAAATTCAAATGTCATTGACTCAATCTGAGTAGTTCGAGATGGTTGTCTCAGCTGAAGATTGATGATGCACATTTGAAGTTGTGAAGTACACCCATTGTAATTGTTTCACTATGAGTGAGTGGGAAATAATGGTCGAGGTGACCCATAAACTTATTCAATTACCTTCAAAATTTGTGTATATGGTCAGTTCTTGCTTATTTAGGATTTGAGGATATGTCTGGATCAATACAAATAATTGAAAGAAGTGATTTGTAGAGTTCATCCTGATTGGAATTAGGGTTCATTGTAGTTGAAAACCATAAGTACGACAAACATGTTTTTATGCTCTTTTTTTTAGTTTTCTGAATTTGGGCTCGTTTTCAATTTTCTTTTAGGCAAGTCTTTTATTGTTTTAATTTTATTACTCAAAGTTAGGGTTAATTTTGTCTTTAAAAAAGGTCGTAATCTTGTAAAATCATCTAGAATTAGCACTCGTTCTGAGTCATAGGTTTCAATTAAGAGGTTGATAGTTAAAATTCTTCCTGTTAGAACCCTGGGATACACAAAATTCATGGCTCCAAAAGTACAAATTGCCGCCTCTTCAACCCAATCTAGAACACTCTCCCAGGATTTAATTGACTCGTTACCCTCATCTACAAATAAGAAACCTAAAGGAAAGGTCTTGTTCTATGGCCCTACTATAAAAGGAGTGATGGAAAAATAGTGCTCCATAAAGGATGCCAAAGTGCCCTATACTGGATGGTAGCTTTTTCAGCATTGGTTCGGGAACAAGAACCTTGGAGCTCCTCTTTTTAATCCTTAGATGTTAGATATGGGAAATTCAATTGTTCCCAATGTGTATATGGATGTTGATCTTTTGAAAGATATCACCTCAAGGTATGACCTGGTTTCTAGGGTTGTCAGGAAACTTAATGGGATAGACATGGTAAAGATAACTAGGAAGGAGATTGAAGATATTTTTGACTTTCATGAGTGGAGTTAGGATATGGTTCCTCTGGATATGGATGAAATTAGAAAGGAACACAATAATACCAAGGTGTTCATCAGGACAAGGATGCTCCCTATGCATACTACAATGGCTGGCATTGGGAAACACAAAAACAAATCAAGATTGGTGAGGAGGTTGAGATTTTCCCAATGAGTTATATTGCAAGTTATTTTAGGAATACTTTCTATTCCTTGTGCCAAATCATCGATTTTTTCTCCACTTGACACATTGCAAAAAGAATACAACTATTTAGCCACACATTTGCAACACCCAACATATAGCATAGTTTATGATTATGGTACTTATCTAGTAGAACATATTTAGCGGAAGGAAGCGAAACAATGGGTAAAGTTATGGTGGTATTCACTATTAATGCTCATGTTCTTGCATAAAGGGTAGAATATTTTTTAGAAGAATATAACTTTGAGAAGGAAGGAGGAAGGTGTTGATTTGCATGTTTAGTGTTGGACCTGGATTTTAGATAAGGATGACAAGAAATACAATTTTATGATGTTTCAAAATTCTTTTTCATCAAGAATAAGGAGGTCCCTAATATATGAACCACCAAGAATTCCCAAATAAATTCATGAGTTTTTGAGACCCATGGAGATGAGGAAAGACTTGAACTTGAGTCATAATTGGGGAGACTTGATTTTATATCCTGAAAAAATATTTTTCAGAGTAAATGGTGATGCTCTAGATCCATATGTCTTGCCCAGAGAGGTTCCTTTAAGGATAGGATTCCTTGAAATTAAATGAGGCAATTAGGAGCTTCACAGACAGTGCATCTACTTGATACAACAAGGAAAGGATCATTCTTTCTAGAGTGGACAACATTAGTTAATTATATTCTAGTGAAAAGGGCATGGAAGTAATTAGTACATATGTTGGTGCCTTATAAGTTGGAGACTATGCACTTGAGGAATCACGATCCTAAGGGATTTATCACCAAATTGAAAGAATATAAGAAGTTGAGTAATTTTGTGCATATCTTTGATTACCCTGAAGATATCATTAGGAATATTCTGAGCTTTCAAGAAAAAAGATGAAAGGAAAGCTAAATATCTTGCTTATAGGAAGATGGTAGAAGCAAAATGGAAGAAGGATCCCCAATATGATCCTTTGCAAAACATACCTAATGAATTTGGTATGTTGAGGGAACAATGTGAAGTCACAGATAAAGGAACAGAAAGAGTGGTTGAAGAAGATATTTCACTAACATTGGAAGAAAGGCCTACATATCAGCCACCCAAGAAATTGAGAATCTACTCTAGGAGAAAGAAAAAAATGGATGAGGAACAAAGCTTTCCAACACCTATCACTTATAAAGGGCCAAAGGAAGATTCTCCTGAGAGCACACCGCCACCACCACCAATACAGGTTCCTTTACCTATAATTGACCTTGATTCATCCTGTGGAAGTCTTGTTCCTCCTGAGCAGCCACCTATAAAGAAGCAAAGAACTGAAGCAAGAGGAGTGGTTGAATATTTTGATACAGATGAAGATGACATCTATATCACTCCTGAGGATATGTAGCAAGGAATTCCTTCCCATGTAGGGTCAATTACCTCGAGCTCAGGACAAATTAGTCTCAGGTTGTGTAAGATTGACATCAATGGTCTAAATAGTGTAGTTGACCTAAGAATATAAGCTTGTAAGGAGTTTATGGAAGATGACTCCTTTGTTGAGACATCTGCATTCAAAGATTTCTGGTGGAGATCCAAAGTTGTAGAATATGCAGAGAAGGTGGCTACTGAAAGGATTTTGCATCCACTAGAATTGCCTAAGAGTGTCATCCAGGCCAATGTGAGGATTATTATGAAAAATGAATTTTAAAAGATTACCACTCAAGATGGCAGAGAACTTGTAAAGAAATGTGGTGTGTTATTTCTACCAAAATGGAATATTGCTAATGCTATAGTCCTAAATGCTATAAGGAGGGTAGAAAGGCCTCTGGTGTAGACAAAAGAAGAGTTGGAAATGGCACTTCGGGGATTTTCAATTAGTGAATATTGGGATGCACTAGAAATTTGGTCATTGTCCACAGGATCCAAGAAACCAGTGCTTGCCGAGCCATCAGATTTCAGTGGATAACTACTTGTGAAGAGGGTTGTTGATACCCCAACTTTGGAAGTTGTTGATATGGATGTTAATGTTTCCATATTTACTAAAGCGACTGGTGAAAATATTACTCTTGAAAGGGATGAATTTAAGAACAAGTACTGTGAGATACTCAGTAAGTATGATAATAGTCAGTAGAGGGTAGTTGTATTAAAAACTGAGTTAGAATTCTATAAATAGAGGGAAGAAATGAAAAAAGAATAGGGGCAGGTCAAGTCAAGTCATCCATCTCCATCACCTCCAATTGCATCCTCAAAAATTTCACCTCAAAGTCAACCTTTAGCAATGGTGGCATATAGTTTGGGACAAGAGTCACTTTCAGTAGAAGAATTCAAAAAATTAGATCCTAGCTCATCCAGTGAACCTACAAGGGAGTAGCTTCTTCTGCAAGTTGAGACATAAGAAGTTGTTGGAAAAGGCTCAAGATACAATGTATAAAAATATATCAAATATTTTTCATACTATCTTGAAGCATTTGAATGAGAAGATCTAGGCTAAACTGAATAGTGTGCATGACAATTATGACCTAATGATGAGAGAAATAGGGTTTTCCCAAAGAGATAAGGAGTTGGCCATGCCAATCTTGAATAAGTGGATCCCAAGGGCGAAGAGATTGAAGTTAATAGAAGTTAGAGCCAACCAGCATGAGGATAATTACCCTAATGTGCTTCCAACCTATATATTTTTGTGTGAACTAAGTGAGCAAAAGTTCCAAGGATACATATCCCAACTAGAGCAAAAGATAAGAGAATTAACGACTCATTATGATCTGGCAGATTTGTCAGCATTGCCAGATATTCAACTCACTAATAATGAATTAAAACCATTGCAAGTATGGAAAAGGGAGATGGACGGAGTTATTGACTCCAAAGTGAATGAAATTTTTAAGAAAGTTGATATCAATACTTTTAATAAAACTTTGGGAAATTTGACATTTATTATAAGCTTTCTAGAGTATTTTGACAAGGAATCCAACTCTGTAATAACCAAGTATTCCCCATATATATGAAGACATTAGATAAAATCATTGATTTCAACTAGTCATTTGATGAAGAATATGAAGAATGGGGAAGGGTATTGGTTGGCCGATTGGGTTGGTAAACATGGATGTGAAACATATAATTGGTCAAGTATTGTACATGTCTGGCCTTAGAAGTTACAACGTATAAAATATATGTTTCATAGGAAAGTATCAGTTGTCGATGATGTTGAATGTTGACCGAGATGCTAACTCACTTTTGGTCTACATAATTCGGTCATCTTGCTCGATGAAATGGACATACTATAAGGAAGAAGATTATTCTTTTTGACATGTGCTTTTTGGAAGGTAATGATGGTCCTTACAACGAATGTAAATAATCTTTGTCTCATGTATATTCCCTCCATTTTGAAGAATACAAATATAACTAAATTAGGGAATATGTCGTATAGCATTCCAATTGGAATGTGACATGTGTACATTTGGTCTGAAGCTTTTTTTTTCTCCCTTGCTCTATAAAAGGCAATTCAGGGCCATTTGTATAGGTCTTTTGTTGAATTTTGGAACTGAATTGTGAAAATTAAGAACACAAAGCAAATATGCTAAGTCTTTGTCTAATGATTTGACTCTAGTTAGCAAATTTTGTCAAATGCATGGTTCCTGAGCATATCTGAATGATAATGGAGATTTTCCAAGTCTAAGTCTCTCCATTTTGATTTTGTACTCGAATTATTAATGAAAATTTTGATCAGAGATCATTTCATTAATTTTCATCATTTCATACTTTGATATATGTTTTGGTTTTAGCTCTAGTTCATAGAATGAGTTAAAATGCTTGAATCAAATCGTGAATTCGTGTGTAGGGTCATTGGGTCAGATAAGTAGTCTTTAGAATTTGGTTACATATTTTTAATTTAAAAGTAGCATTGCTTAGACCGTGGGTGTTCAGAATTAAATATACCTTCTATTTGAATTTTCTCACACTCCTAGCCCATAGATAATGGCACTAACCCTAACCCCTTTAATTCTTTCTCATGGTTCCAGTTACCTGACTTGAGAACAATCTTTTAAATAATCATTGATCTATATTTAATTTGTTGTGGTTTGTGTTGTTTTATATTCTCGGCTTAGGATGCATAATGCATTCAAGGAATTTCCAAGTTCTGGAGTAATTTCATCTTATTAGTCATTGGTGAGAATATATCTGCTTGAATTTGCAATGTATATGTGAATTGTCTGAAAGAGTTGTATAATGTACATTGTGGGACCACCCTCTTGGGTTTTACTGAGCCCGATCTGTAAGGAATAAAGAAATTGGTGCTATCTATTGGTCATTGGCCAGTTGTCTTGTAGGTATTCAAAAATTGAGTTTGGAAAACTCATAGGTAGTTGTTAAGACTTGATTGGTTCATTGAAAACAACCAACAAAATGGTGACTCTGCTAGGGACGTAAGCTTTACAGTTATCAGTTCTCCAGAAAGCCTTATCATAGATCACTATGTTATATGGTGATGCTTATTTATAGAGTCAGTCAAACAAAAGCATCTGCTAAATTTATCTCATATCTTTGTCAAATATTTCCCCTACATTCCTAATAAGCTTCCTTCCCATTGATCTTCAAAGCTTGTGTTCAAAATTCATACAAATGCACATCATATGTGTCAAAGTTTGTCTCAAACTCTAAAGATCTAGTGAAATTTGCACAGAGCATAAAAAAATTGCTCCTAATTTGTCCCAAGGAATTTGGGTGGCAACTCTAACATCTCTACACCAATGTGAGCCAATGTTTAAGGATATTGAAGAAGTAAAGAAGAAAATTATCAAGAAATCCAAAAAGGTGACGAACATGAAGAAGAATCAAGTTCAAATGAGAGGAACACAAGGCCACATGAAGAAGCATCTGAAACAAAGTCTGGAAGGTAAATTATCCAAGAACATGAACATACACAGGAAATGGATAAAAGCAAAAGATGCAAGAAAAGGTAAGTCTACCCCTCATCACACCCCTGAACATGAAATGCATTCTAGTTCTAGTTCAAAATGTGAAAGGAACCTATTGGACTTCAGTGATAATAATTCTAATGAGAGGAGGGATTTTTTTATGAATTCTATTGTAAATGAGTACTCCTCAGACTCTAGCATGCAAGCCATGAAGCAGAGAGAAAGGAATAGAATACAAAAGGATAATATTAGTGCTAGGCATGTTAGAGCTAAAGGATATATCACCCCAAATTCCCATACATATACCCATGTCCCTCCTAATTTTTTAACTAGAGAAGAATATTCTCATGATGCTACTCCCCACCAAGTTGAGACTACAGTAGTGTCTGATAGAGAGTCTACCTTACCAGATGAAGAATAAGTGTTAAATGATATGCATTTGCTCAATCAAAGAGATTCTAAGTGCCATGAAAATAGAAAGAAGAGGGATGCAGAGAAGGCGAAGAGAATTAGGGATGTTATGATGCAGAGGGATATGTTGAGGAGGATGGTTGAGGAGATGGAGGCCTTGGAAAAATTGGAAGCCTAAGCTAACCAAGAGAATGACCCAATTGAGCGGGAGACTATAGGGAAAATCCTTGTAAATTCCATAGTTGATAATACTACTGCAGATCCACAAAATAATATTGCTGAAAAGACCTCTATCCCATCTACTCCCCCTCCCAAAAATAAAAAGTGTGAATCCCATGATGTTGATAAAGGGAAATGGCCTATGGAAGAGAAAAAGGAAAATGAAGGGGTAAAAATTGATGAGGGGGTTGCTTCCAAGAAAGATACATCGCAAGATGCTTATGTCTCATTTTTGGAAAAACTAATGAAAGAAAATGAGGAATTGGATAGGAAAATGAAGGAGATGGAATTACGTGTTGTAAACAAAGAGATGAAAAAGAAGCTCAACTTCTTAGAATCTACATTGAAGGATCATGTCCCTAATACCTAGAGCCCTCAAGGCCACACATCCTCTTCAAATCCTCACACAAGTGACAAAACTTCATCTACTCACAATCCCTCTAGTTCTTCCTCACAACCTGAAGATAAAGGTAGAACAGTTCATCTCAATGATCAACATGACTCCCAACATAGAAGACCTGGACACAATGGTGATAGGAGAAGAGATAAGGATATGTGTAGGATCATGATGGGCCAAAAAGTGGCAATATGATGGGTATGTGTAGGGTATCTAGATGACAACTTTTTCTTACCCAAAATTAATGAAATGAAAAGGACTTTTAAAGGATATTTTTAGCTTTCCACCAATATAAATTATGCTTTACTTTGAATTTAATAAATAATTATTATTCATTTTCTATTGGAATTACAACTAAAGTCCTGATTGATAGGTTGATTGAAAAACATCTATAACTTTCAAACGGTATCACATTTTTTTGAATCCAAAACATGTGTCACATTCTA